>JAQOWM010000916.1:0-202444 GCA_029041755.1 Resseliella maxima | reverse complement strand
TGGCGATTTTGCACATTTTTTCCATTTTTCTCAAAAGAAGTTATAATAAATTTTGTTTGCAATATCAAATTTCGACAAACAGATCTTTTGAGATCATATCACTGAATTCTTCCTCTATCGAACTGTAATAAGATCCAGGTTTTTCAAACGACAGAAAATTTTCCTAGAAGTTGAAGAACACCTAAACCTCTGAAAATCGGCTTGAACGACCATCAACATCAAAAAAATGAGAAAATTTTCAGTGAAACATCGTCGATGAACTTTAAGAGTGATGGTTAGATCTCTTGGTTCTCCACGTAAACTATGAACACCGTTTCAAAAGCTTTTTTCTAAGTTAAAAGTTCCAATTCACGTTTGGTTCCAAAACCATGAAATTTCTTTGATTGGTTTTTTTAGATTTCTCCACCAAAAATTCAACTCATATCGTTCCGCAACTCACCTCATTCACCTGATTTAGCTCCGTGTGACTTCTGGCTGTTCTCTAAGCTAAAAAGACCGCTCCCGGGGACATCGTTTTGAGTCGATTGAAGAGATTCAACGTGAATCGGCGCGCGCTCTGAAGGCCATCCCTGCCAGTGACTTTTTGGCATGCATCGAAGATTGGAAAATACGTTGGCATAAGTGCATTGCGCTCGGGAGGGATTACTTTGAAGGCGATGAAATTGATTTGGAAGAATAAAAAAAGAATTTTTGAAAATATAACCAAATTCCCGGTAGGTTTTCGCCCACAGTAACCTTACAGTACGTTTGAAATACAACACCAGAGCTCAATTAACTGAAAACTAATTAGTACACAGAATATTAAAAACGACTGATTTACTTAACTGCTATTCACAGAAGGAATGCACTTTAATAAAATCTTACTACACATATCATGAGCATACAATTGTTGTTATTGTTATTTTTTTTAATATCCTCTCTTGATTGATATTTCACTTATGTAATTTGCAATCACAAAACAATGACAGATTTTAAACAATTTGATATATGGCAATCAAAACTATGGATCAAAAAAAAATTTACTTAATTTTGAATTTTTTGAAAGAAAAAATTTATTTGGGTAACGGTGCGTTTCCGGTGTACTTTTTCTTCAGCGCCTTCTTGAAACTATGGTATAGATAGATACCCATTTTTATCATCTCAGTGCCGACAAGGATGTATGTAGCGTACAGCAAACGTTCATTGAGCAGCATCTGACTATGTGTGTCACGAGCCTCCTGAATGATGATATTGTTATTGACGTTCCCGTTGAAATCCACCGTCTTCATTTTAATTTCGTCCTCCGATGAACCGAACCAACCCATGACTGAAGTGTGTGCTAGTTTGACAATGACAAATAACTGATTTGTTTAACCAACCGTTGCTCATATTTATATGCCCAAAAAGCTTTCTATAAAAATATGTAAAATATAAAAAGAAAAAAAAATGAAGAAAAAACAGACGATTATGGAAATTTAATTTGATTAAATTTTGATTCCCATGCCGTCTCTGCAAAATTCGGTTTTTTGCGTTGACATAGCTTTTGTCAACGAATCAGCAACCATTTTTCCGTTTGCACATACTCAAGTGCAATCACCTTTCGTTCAATTTTTTCTCTAATGTTACTAAAACGAATGTAGTGCACCAACTGAAAATAAAAACTCATTTTGGTATAATGTAGCGTCAACGAGAAACGTCATCAACTACCAGCTGAAATTGCACGAGCAAATTCTTAAGGGTGTGCGTGAGTAGATAGTTGACGCTGTAAAGGAGATAGTTGTTGAGGCGCATAACCAGTCGATTACGGACACTCTTTCCGTTCATTACTGCCCCTCAGTGAATATAATTTCTAATAGCCATACCGTGCCCACGTGAATCGCCGCACATTTGTTCAGTATCGTTTTTGCTCAATCCGTATTTTAAGTTTCTGTAGCCGTAGTTAAAATATATTTTTGTCATTTAGTTGTTACTTTTTTGAAATTAAAAGAGTTGATTAACTAAAGCGAACTTGGTAGTTAAATTTATTTCATCGTATACCTCAACTACTAAATTGGTGACCCCGACGTGATCCATCCATTGGCGCGGATGACACATTATTTCTCTTTTTTGACTGGATCGAAGAAAAATTCATCAGTTGTTTCATTAAGCAGCGAAGAATTAGACGAATTAAATCAGCAAATCGACGAAATTTCCAACGAAAACGAAAATATGGAGCAACTGAGAGAAGAATTGGAGACGATGAAGGCACAGTTAGCCTCATTGCAACAAAACGGTGATCAAAGTTCATCTCAAAGTCAAGACGGTCGTACGAATCAAAATATGTTACCGACGGCAAATGTGCATGTAACAGAGATGGTTAAAATGCAAGCATTTTACGAAAACGATCCAGAGCTATGGTTTACGGTAATCGAATCGCAATTCGCAGCAAGAAAAATCACAAGCGAAAAAAACAAGTATTTACAAGTGGTGGCTAATTTAAATTGCACAACAGCCGCTTTAGTGAAAGATGTGATTAAATCAATATTCGCCGAAGGTCATTATGAAAAACTAAAATCCGCATTAATTGCAATTTATGCTGAGAGTTCAACGGAAAAATTTCAGAAATTAATTTCGAATACTGAAATTGGCGACATGAAACCATCACAGTTTCTACATCACATGAAATCATTGGCCGACAGTACAATCAGTGAAAATTTGGTAAAACAACTGTGGATTCAACGATTGCCAAATACATCTCGTGCCGTCTTATCAGCATCAAACGATAATTTGGACAATCTTGCAAAAATGGCCGATAAAATGTGGGAAGTTTCGGATCGATTCAGTGTATCAAGCATAAAAAAAAATACAAGTGAAGAAACGAGCATGGAAAAGATAACGGAGATGTTAACAAAACTCTCTAATAAAGTTGATGCATTGGAACGAAGAGAGCATGTATCGCGACGTGACGATACACCTAACCGCAGCCGAAACCGTTCGAGTAGCAAACGAAGCACGAGTAGAGGTAAGAGCGAGCACGATCTATGTTGGTTTCATTTTAAATTTGGAGACGAAGCGAGAAAGTGTCGTGAGCCATGCAAATATACAGACAAAGCAAAAAACTAATAGAGCGAGTAACGCAACAGACGGCGATGCTCAGCTCCAATACAACGAAACGTCTGTTCATTTACGACAAACAAGCTGGGCGAGAATATTTAATCGACAGTGGAGCAGACAATACGATACTCAAACCAACACAACTAATTCGCGATACATACAACAAAAACAACAACGACTACGAAGTGTGCACACGTTTTCAAGCAGCAAATGGCACACCAATACGAACATACGGTACGAAACTCATCGATGTCAATTTGGGTTTGCGACGCAAATTTCAATGGAGATTCACAGTAGCCGATGTAACAACGTCAATAATCGGTGCGGATTTTCTACACGAATTTGGACTATTGGTTGACATCAGAGGAAAACAATTAATAGATAGAAAAACGGGTCTTACGTCACGAGGAACAGTACGAAGAATAAACGAAATTTCTCAGGTATCTCTTTTTGATAAAAACGACAAATTTGCATGTCTTTTTGATGAATTCAAGGAGCTTTTGGACGATAAGCCGTCATTCAAAGTCAAAGAGAAAGCAAACGTCACACATCACATTGAAACGTGCGGTCAGCCTGTCGCAAGCAAAGCACGTCGTTTAAATCCGGATAAATTGGCCGCTGCGAAAGCAGAATTCGAAGAGCTTTTAAGACTGGGTATTTGTCGCCCATCAAATAGCAATTTTGCATCACCATTGCATATGGTCAGGAAAGGAAATGGAGGCTGGCGTCCGTGTGGTGACTATCGTCGATTAAACGCTAAAACCGTTCCCGACCAATATCCAACACCATTTCTAAGAGATTTTCAAAACAATTTACACAAGAA
This sequence comes from Resseliella maxima, assembly GCA_029041755.1. NCBI lineage: Eukaryota > Metazoa > Arthropoda > Insecta > Diptera > Cecidomyiidae > Resseliella > Resseliella maxima. Next base: position 198,549 of record JAQOWM010000916.1, on the reverse strand, counting down.
GAAAATTTTTTCGCGAATCGATCTGAGAAAAGCTTATCACCAAATACCAATGCATGAAGGCGACATTCCAAAGACAGCGATAATCACACCATTTGGATTATTTGAGTTTGTTTTCATGACATTTGGGCTACGCAACGCATCGAAAACGTTTCAACGATTAATGGATGAGGTATTTCGGGGTTTAGATTTTGTATTTGTTTACATCGACGACATTTTCATTGCATCATCCACACACGACGAGCACATTCAACACATTCGCTCGGTTATGCAAAGGCTACGGGAGTTTGGATTACGAATTAATCCCGAGAAGTGTGAATTTGCAAAAAATGAAATGAAATTTTTAGGTCATTTGGTTACGTCCGAAGGAATTAAGCCGCTGCCCGAAAAAGTTGAAGCAGTAAAAAAATTCCCAAAACCAACAATGGCATTCGAATTACGCAAATTTATTATGATGATTAATTTTTATCATGATTTTCTTCCAAAAGCAGCCCACGTACAGTCACGTTTACAAACGCTCATCATTGGCAATAAAAAAAACGACAAAACCAAGCTAAATTGGACGAGCGATTCAGAATCAGCATTCGAAGAATTTAAACAAATGTTAGCCGAGGCCACGATGTTAGTGCACCCTGTGAGAAATCCGAAACTCGTTATTGCAACCGATGCATGCGCCTATGCAATTGGTGGAGAATTACGGCAAATCGTAGACGGAAAAATTCAACCGTTAGGATTTTTTTCTCAGAAATTAACAGATACTGAGAAGAGATATTCTACGTACGATCGTGAATTACTTGCTATTTATCGAACGATTAAGCATTTCGAACACACGCTAGAGGGAAGAGATTTTCAGATTTTGTGTGATCACGAACCACTATCCCATGCGTTTACTAAAAAGCCAAACAAAGAATTACCTCGTCGAATTGAACAATTACAATACATTAGCGAATTTTCAACGAAAATTGTACATGTGCCCGGAAAAGAAAACATTGTCGCCGATATGTTGTCTCGAATCGAACAAATTGACAACAAGTCCATTGATTATCATAAAATTGCCGCGGCTCAGAAATCAGACAACGAATTAAACGAGTATTTAAAATCGAACAAAACAAAATTACAGTTGAAATCAGTTCAAATCCCAGATACAGACATCACATTAATTTGCGACGTATCAGGTAAAAATAGTCGACCTTTTATACCTAACAAATATCGTTCTCTCGTTTTAGAACAAATACACGGTTTAAGTCACCCTGGCGTGCGTGCCACAACAAAGTTGGTAAAAGAGCGATTTGTATGGCCGAGATTACAAAAGTAATGCAAGGAATTCGTCAAACATTGCATCGCTTGTCAAAAATGCAAAGTTCATCGACATTCGAAGGCACCAGTGACACCGTATGGAACGAAATGCAATCGATTCGAACACATTAACATCGATATCGTCGGTCCATTGCCCGAATCACATGGCCAATCATATCTGCTCACAATGATCGATAGAGCAACACGTTGGATCGAAGCCATTCCTATTTCAAATATTACCGCTGAAACCATTGCAAAGGCAGTAATCAAAGGTTGGATTGCTCGATTTGGCATTCCGTTACGAGTATCAACTGATCGCGGAAGACAATTTGAAAGTCAATTATTTAACCAGTTAAATCAAGTGCTGGGCATTCATCATTTACGAACCACGTCATTTCACCCGCAAGCAAATGGAATGATTGAGAGATGGCACCGTTCGTTAAAAGCATCACTCAAAGCAAAGTTTACGAACAATTGGGTCGACGAATTGCCATTGGTGTTACTTGGACTACGTATGGTATGCAAAGAGGAAATAAACGCATCGCCAGCCGAGATGATTTACGGAAAGTCACTTACCATGCCAGGCCAATTTTTCGACGGTCCAAGTGATAATCCCATCGACACCGAATTTGTTCGAAAATTCAAACAAGCAATGAACAAATTCAAACCAAAAGAGCCGACTTACCATGGTGAAGCAAAATTTTTCATTCACCCTGAACTTAAAAACGCAAAACATATTTTCGTACGAATTGATGCACACAGAACGCCGTTACAAGCACCTTACAAAGGTCCATTCGAGGTAATCAAGAGCGGTCCAAAATTTTTCAAAGTGAATATCGACGGAAAACCAGACACGGTAAGCATCGATCGATTAAAACCGGCCTTTGTACTTGATCAAGGAGAAGCAATTGAGGCCGATAAAACCAAAACGAAAAATACAGAAAAAAATAAAATCAACGAACCACACACAGTCACCAGAGCGGGACGAAAGGTGCATTTTCCTCAACGACTCCGTCTTTAGCGGGGGAGTTCTGTAGTGCACCAACTGAAAATAAAAACTCATTTTGGTATAATGTAGCGTCAACGAGAAACGTCATCAACTACCAGCTGAAATTGCACGAGCAAATTCTTAAGGGTGTGCGTGAGTAGATAGTTGACGCTGTAAAAGAGATAGTTGTTGAGGCGCATAACCAGTCGATTACGGACACTCTTTCCGTTCATTACTGCCCCTCAGTGAATATAATTTCTAATAGCCATACCGTGCCCACGTGAATCGCCGCACATTTGTTCAGTATCGTTTTTGCTCAATCCGTATTTTAAGTTTCTGTAGCCGTAGTTAAAATATATTTTTGTCATTTAGTTGTTACTTTTTTGAAATTAAAAGAGTTGATTAACTAAAGCGAACTTGGTAGTTAAATTTATTTCATCGTATACCTCAACTACTAAACGAATATCGATGTGTTTCGTTCTTGGCCTAAAAGCCTCATTTTGTCCCAAACCCATTGCGCTTTGGTTGTCGCACATTATTTTTACTGTTGAATGCTGCATTTCATCACATTCCTTTGTAAGCTGTTTCAACCACAATACTTCTCTTACTGGAGTCGATAATGCAATGTACTCCGATACTGCCACTATCGATTGACGTTGCGAGCACCAGCTTATGGCTCCATTCGACATTTTCACCACATACCCCGTACACGATCTTCTCTTATCAGTATCTGCTCCCCAGTCAGCATCACTGAATGCAATTATTTCATTGTTGGTAGCTCGTTCGTAGCGTATTTTCAGGTTGATCGTGCCCCTTAGGTAACGCAATACTCGTTTGAGTGCTTTCCAATGAGGTCCAAGCATGATTATTGTTGAAACGACTCAGATCGTTTACCGCAAATGCAATATCCGGCCTTGTTGCACCTGACAAAGACTACCAATTATTTCTTGGTATGCTACCTTACCAACCAACGAATTTTTCTCGTTCCACATGGTCACCGACAGCTTCTGATTCATATCGCTCGGTGTGCATGCAGGTTTGCAATCTTTCATGCCAAATCGCTCAAGTATCTCCCTCACATAATGACTTTGATCAATTTCTTCGAAATTTTGACCCTGCTTGATGTTTATACCCAAGCACGATGAAGCCTCTCCAATGTCTATCATGTTAAAGTTTGCGTGAAGCATTTTTCGCAATTTCCAGCTCGCCTTCTTTTCTATAAATGATCAAAAAATCGTCAACATAGACTGCGACTACAATACCCACCCTTGAATAAACACAGAAAAACATGGATCCGTTTTACTACGTGTGAAGCCATCACTGACGAGTGTATCATTTAATTTCAAGTTCCACATTCTCGATGCCTGTTTCAGCCCATAGATTGCCCTGTTTAAATGATATACGCGGCCACTATTGTCATCGTAGCTTTGAGCTTGCTTCACACACAAAAAACATTTGGGGTATGTTCATCATATTCATTGGTGACAATATATGTTTACCACAGTTGTATCTGATTCTACCACATGCAAGTTTTTATAAATATGTGCGCATGTCGAACAGACTCATTGTGAAAAAGTTTTGCTGTCAAACTAATACTATGTCACATTTATTACTTTGCATGTGGTAGAGTCAAATACAACTGTGGTAAACATATATTGTCACCAATGAATATGATGAACATACCCCAAACGTTTTTTGTGTGCATGTACATATTTTCGTGTAGATCCCCCTGTAAGAAAGCGGTTTCGGCGTCCATCTGCGCATTCGATTTTTTACTGCCATTGCCAAAAGGAATCTGATAGTGATGTGTCTTACCACAGGCTTGGGGCATATTTCAATTCGTCAGTGTTGCATACAACAGAAGTTAATGTTAACATTTGTATGTAAACTGGTAACACTTACTCACAGTTGAACAAATTCGAGAATATTTGTGAGCATTTACATGCATTTCTACACAATAGCAAATATGCTTACTACCACAAACATGAATGACAACCTCAAGCGTCAACGTTTGCGTCAACGTTTGCGTCAATGTTTAAACTGCATTATCGCCTTTCTTTATTTTCAGTCTCAATCGTCTTAATTCAATATGAGCATGTATTAACTCTCAAGATATGGTAATTTTTCTTTTTCAAAAATAGTGATTTAGTTTCGAGTTTTTTTTATATAATTTTATATATAATTAATTTTTTTACTAGGCAAATAAATATAATGCTAAAATATGGTTCGATCTTGAATATTTTCTGGGAAAAAAATATCCAAAAACTATCAAACACATTTTAAATCAATGTGGATATGATAACGAACTATCTCTAGAAGTGATTAGTGATGAAAATATAGTTCAAATTGAAGAATTCATAAACGTGAACAAAAATTTTTTAAAAAATACAGAATACAAAAACATATCAGATTTTAAATTTCGTCCAGGCCATCGTGCAGTTATTTTAGATATACCCAAAAAACTAGCAGAATTTATTATATTTAGAAATCAACAAGCCATCAATCAAGCCGCCAATAATTTGGAAGAAGACAAAGAGCGTGAAAACGAATTAAAAAATTTACTTATAAACAAGCTAACGAATTACACGAAAAATTTAAATAGTGAAATCAAATTTAAATTTAGTGATATTTTTGAATTCGTGAAAATTCCCGTTACAACACGTAACAAAACTGAGTTTCGGTGTCGTGTGCAATGTTCGTTCTGTCAAAAAAAGATTCTATGTGTATATAAAAACCATTGGATAGTTAGCAATATCGAATCCCATCTCAAAAGTCACATAAATAGACAAACAACCAAAGAAAGTGATACAAATAACCAAATTGAGAACCAAGCCGAGAACGTACATCAAATGGAAGGGTCAAGTAAAAACGAATTGATCCAGATTTTGGAAGTGACAACTCATACACAAGCTCATACATTAGTTGAACCATTAACCCAGACATTAACAAATACACAAGCAAAAAAATTAAGAAACTCGTTAGCAACAACGCAAGCAACAACATCAGCTCAAGCATCAGCTCATCCGTTGGCACATGCGTCATCATAGTACATCAAGTACTACATCAAGCCTTTGCATCAAATCAACGCAAGAATCAACGGTCAAGTCAAGGGTCAAGTCAACGGTATAGTTATCGGTTACATTTCTCTAAGCATTTCTCAGTGATTTTAAAGCGTCACATTTTTATTTTCAGCTTAAAACCGTAAAGAATTAAAATAAGTTGTTAAACCAAGTGTTAAACAAGGTGTTAAACTAACAAAACTCGAAAATATAAAATTAACCAAGCAATTACTCGAACGAAACTAGATACGAAATTGTTTTTGGATTAAATTGTGAACAAAGACTCATATAGAAGCTGTTTTTTAGTTATTTTTCAACGTATTTAATGAGAAAATGTTTTATGTGGTATTTTTGATTCATGAGGGTATAAATATTATAGTACCACAAAATTGGATAAGAAATGTCAATGACCACATTGAAAAATTTATGAATTTTGGATTGAATTCATCACAAAAATTCATGTGTTTTTGGACGGAATGTCCGAATGCATTCGAAAGCAATGGTCAACCAAAAATAAGTTATACACCAGACTACACAAAGGGAATCGCAATACGTTTTCCGGAGACTGGATGGTACATTTGTAAATTAAAAAAATTCAAAGGTAAACAATTTACAGCAGATTTTTTGCAAGATTTTTTGACATTGTTCTTCACAAAGTTTTTTATAAATTAAATGCAAGGTTAAATGTGTATTTATAATATCAAATCAAGTATCAAATTCGCTTTTCCTGTGCAATTTCGCATTGCTGCTTACTTTTCGACTTGTTTTGTAAAAATCAAGGGAAAAACCAAGGGAAAAACAGTTAATAAATATTTATTGTAATATAGAAAATTATCATCCTAAATTGGGTTTAGTTATTTGTCGATTATTTTATTTGGCAAGAAATTGTCGATTCAACACAACCAAACAATCAAACTCACAACGCTGATCATCATACTGTTCACTGAAGCGAGATACAGCGATTCTTTTTATATCTACCGTTATTTCATTTTTTCATTCGATTTTGTCACTTGTATTCTATTTCTATTTAAATTTCTATTTACTACATTCAATACAATTTAAATCAAGATTTAAATCAACTAATAATTAAAAATTATTTGAAGTCTTGTTTAAAGTGAATAATTATCAATTTTCGGGTTTATGTTTTAGTATTTACGTGACATGAAGACTAGCATAAACATGAAGAGAATGGCTTGTGAATAATACTTTTTGCATTATATTTGAAAAATCATAGATATAGAACAATAAAACTGCTTTCTTTAACCTTTCATATTTTGCAGTGGATTTTTCTCAGGCCCAAGCGTACAAAAGATTGCAAAGAAATAATATTGAACCACCCGTTTACAATAGCAATCGTCTTTTCGAAAGACCTGTACCAGTTCTACCCGATTACGATTATGATCTTTTACTGATGCCGCCACCACATGCTGTAGGTAAAATAAAACGACGGCGTTACACGGATAGCAATATAACCAGTAGACACAATTTTGATATTGAATTCCTTGCTTGTGCATCTAATCAAACCACTGATTGCACAAATAATAACCCATCAGCCGAACAAACACAAAATAATGAAATAATTCATGGCGGTCAGACCGCTGGTGCTGTGGGTAACATTGGTGGCAATGGCCTGGCATCTAATCTTATTATGGATCAATCAAATGAAAATCAAGATGAAAATATAGAAGCAGTGCTTGTGGCTGGATCTTCGGATATTTCTAAACCTAGTCATCATATTGATACAAGTACTGAAAATCTACCAAGTATTCAACAGAAAAATCAGCAAGCAAATCAGCAAACAACCTCGTCAACAATTAAAGAAGAAACAGAGCCATTTTTTGAAATGGTTCGAGAGAATATTAATGAGGTCAGCGGTTTACTCGGCACAGTCACCGAAGTGAGATATGATGATGACGTTTCGATGACATACACATGTTTCCCTTTACCTTTATCGTCAACGGAAAGTGGCCTCATCAAAATAGAAAATGATGATGTTTCTGGAAATATTCCATTTCGGAACACGGTAATAAAAATACTAGAATAACTACCCAAGTAACCTAAAAATTGTCCAAAAAATATTTTATCAAGTATTACTACATTTTTTTCTTATCTTCTTAGAAAAACGGTCGGATATACAAAATTGGTTCAAAATTGTACGAGATACCTACTGCTATTATTGAAAAATTCCGAAAGTGGAATAGAAGCCCACATGAAATGTCCAGCATACAAATTGATCAAAAATTCATTGCTGCGCTTCTTCTTGTTTTAGTACACAAAGAAAAGCTAGCAAGATTTGAAATTGATGTTGACATTTTTAACTTTCTTCATGGTAACTGAATAAAATAAAACTATATAAAAATTTGAAGAAAAAATGTGGGAGATTTTAGTAAAAATTTAAATATTTTTTTTTTTTCAGATATGTTTAATCATCGCGCTCAAGCCAATCCTGATCGTATGTTAAGATTTAATGACTACGTTAGAAATTTTTGTGAGGAAAAGAAAAAGGAGATGCCAAGGGAGATGCATAGTTCATAACATGGTTCCTGAAATATAGCTGGAAAAAAATTGCTTACTATCAAGAAAATGTTTTGCTAGTATTTTTGCTTCTAGTGAGCTTGTAACAAGTATTGCAATATATTTTATAAGATGTTTTGTTTTATTTTAAAACATATTCTCAAAATGAGAAGTTTTGAAATATTTTCCAAGATATTTTCGTACTATTATGAAGCAATCGATTTTTTTTTTTTTTAATATTCAAGGGAAATATTTTGTGATTGTTTTCCTAGTATAATTCATGAAAACAAAAAAAGTTCAAAATTAATTAACCTAAACCAAGACTTAAACATTCTGAAAAGGAAATATTCATACTACTTAAAAGTTTTATGTTAAAACGAAATTTTTTTTTTTTCAAAATTTTATAAAAGTACAATAGAATTGAAGCTAGGCAAACATTTTATAGATTAAAATTAATCATTTGTTTGTCCAATTTATCGTGTACGAATAGTTTAAAATACGCTCAAAAGAATCTTGTCCTAAAATTTATTTTTATTGAAATAAATATTGCAAGGACAATTGCAATAATTTTTTTATTTTGCAAACAAGTCTCAAATTGCGAGATTATTTAGATACATATATATATTTATAAATATATTTATAGTATAGAAAGATACAAATAATTTCAAGAATAACGCAATTTTTATCCAATTTCGAATTAATTCTGTAAGTTTTTGTGATATTTATATGACGATTTATACTGCATTTTTTATGCCATAATTCATTTTTGTTTCTTTCAAAGAATAAAATCAAAATTAAGATTGAAGAATAAATCTCACGTTATCATATTCAAAAAGGACAAGAAAAAGGACTAGTTTTTAATTTACATTAAAACAATTGGACTGGAAAATTCAATATTATTATCTGGAACGTTATTTAATATTATTCTATTTCCAAGTATAATTCTATATAAAAATAAATAAATAACATGCCATATAACCAAGCATAAAACCTGGTAAAACCCAAGGTAAAACCGCAAGTCAAGCCGCAAGTAAAACCCAAGGTAAAACCGTTAGAGCTCTTTCGTAAATTGACAATCAAGTTGACAATCTACCAAGTAACTAAGTGGTAAAAAATTAAACTACAAATTTCAGAAAAGAAACACAAGAAAATAACATTGCAATGCATCAAAATAATCAAGAAAAAAATCAAAGAAATACACAAGGAAATACAATTCGAAAAGTATTAGAATTGAGCCATAAAAAATCAAGTAAACAATATGAAGGAAAGCACAAGGGAAAACGCAATGAAAAACGTCCTACAAAGCCCAAGCCAAAGTCACAATTTAAATCGCAAGGTGAAACCAAGGGTGAAACGATACGCAATTTGCAAGGCAAATTGGACAACTATTCCTGGTTTGATATAATGGATTATTTATCGTTAGATGGTATGAAATTTTTTAACTTTGCATTGTTGCAAGCAATGTTGTTTCCCCAAGTGTTTCCCCCAATACCAGCTATTTATCAAGCTATTTATATGGATTTTTCAAGGGATTTTTAAATGAACATTTTGAACGAAAAAATTAAGTCGATATTTGTTTGAAAAGAATAGCGTGACGAATGCCAATTATATGATGTTTTATTGCTTTTTTCTATACAATTGGAAAGTAAATCGTTTTAAACAAGGTTTTAAATTTTCGAATTTATATACGGTTTTTAGATTTGTGTTCCTTATGTGAAACAAACAGATTCTTCAAGAAATTGGCGCATCATGCATTCCAGCTAAGAGTTAGGAAAGGAATCATATTTCAAGTGAACGGTGTAAATGATTGCATACGCTTAAAACGTCTTGAAAATAAGTTCAAAGGCTTATTCAAAATGTCCCCTTCTGTGCAATCCATTAAATTAAATTCTTTGTGCTTCAATTTGTCTTCTACGGAAAACAAGAAACGAAGCCCAATTTAAAGTCAAGATCAATTTCAAGATTGAAACTGTAGTCTTTAATATTTAAATTTATTTTAAATATATAAAATGATCCTAGTAAAATTGAAAAAAATATATTTTGCACAATTTATTACTTTATTGAAATTTCAATTGAAATGTTGACTAATTACTTGTGAAAGATTATAAAAATAAATTGGATTTTCTTTTGAATTTTGTTGAGAATGACAAACCAATGTATTTCAATTTGAAGACTAATATTCATAGCATTTATCTAACAATTTTTATCATTCCCTCGAATTTTTTCGGTTATGTATTTGGTATTAATTGTTAAAACGTTTTCATCAATATTTTTTGAAATTAAATGTGATTCGATTATATCAATATAGTTCTGACTATTTATATAAAAACTTGATTTCTTTTTTCCAGTATATAATTTGCCATTTTTATCTATCTTATACCACGTCGACAAAACATCAACATTTTTGACACTACTATCATTTGTAAGTAAAACAGAATCTAAACGACATTCTCGATCTTTGTCGGTTTTCCCATCTGCAAACCTAAAACCTAACACTGTGCCGATAACAATATTTTCAAACAGCTCGGAATTGTCAAGGGAACGGTTTGCTATTTTCTCAGGAATTAAGTCTAGCCCAAGGTCTAGCCGAAAAATGCACCATTGTCCAATATGCAAAACTTTATATTCATCTGCTTGTTTATCCAAATTTGGGGTTGAATCAAGAGTTGAATCGCTGATTTTGGTGTTGTCTTGATTTTTTTTTCGTTTAGGTTTCGATTGGGTTGCGGTACTTTTGGATGACTGAACTCTCTTTAAACGATCGTTGCTTAGTTTTTTAGTGGGATCACTTAAAAGCCAAACGATTGATGATTTTCGTACAAATTTTTCATTTCCTTCATCATCACAAATCATTATATATTTGCTTTTATGTGAACTAACATCTTCACCAGTTAGATTTGAGGCGTCATTTTTCTCGAAAAAATTATTTGTGTCTACATCTTCGTCACTCTCCATATAATATTCATCGATATTAGAATCGATATTATCAAGGATATTATTTGTAAACATTTCGTTTGCAGAGACGTACCTTCTTTTCATTTCACAATTGCATGTATCAGCTATATTAATGTTAATGTCAAATTTTGAAATATTATCCAAAGCTGTAACTTGTGCATTTTTTATGGTGGCAATAAGTTCTTCGTTAGAGGGTAGTACTGATGAGGATACCGAAACTCCATTGATTTTATTCCTTGGAAATACAATCCCTGAGTCTATCAGCTTATTATAAATTATATCATACTGCAACTCAACGCGTTCAATAAGATGGAGTAAATCATATAATGGAAAATTGATTTTTGTATAATTTGTTGTTGACATTGACCTTAATTGTCGAAATGTACGTTCACAGGGCTGACTGTCAAACAATATTGTATGGAACAATGATTCCTGATTAGATTGTCTTAAATGTATGACTACACTAAGCAAACAATGAGCATTAATTTCAATGCATTCAAACGCGTTTGACGAAATGAAGTTTTTTTCTAAATTATAACCACTCATGACTAACCATTTTTTCCATGCTCTGTTGAAAAAAACCGAATACCAGATCCTAAAAATGCGCTCAATAGGTGTTAAATTACTGTCCAAAAAACTTGATGTGACGTAATCACACATATTTATATATGCTATTGTAGCTTCTGAATCGATAATATATTTCTGAAGAGCTTGTTTCACCCTCTTTTCCATAATTTTTTTTAGAGAACTATAATTCTGCTTGTCGTCGGGACATATATCGTTTCTAACTATACCATGAATGTCCTTTGGGACATTTTCAACCAATATTTTTAGATGTGCTGCAGAAATCTGTTTATTACCAAGAGGTAACAAAATTGATGGCTTTATCATTCTGTTCCGCAATTTTGTACCTATGTGGGTAGTGTCTTGCGAGTACAATGTATCTATGTTCAAAAATTTCGAATATTCCTCCAGACACAATGGATTGATTTCAAATCTTGTATTAATTTTCATGCTTCGTAAGAGTCGCGAATCGCCATCAGATGAAATGCCAAGCACAGATATGCCAAATCTAATAAATAAAGATCAATACAATTATTATTGCGTTAAATCCTTGATCAAAGCCAAGATAAAATCATTACAATTCAAAAAAAAAAAATGTAAATACAATTCTTTGGCAAATTTATTCATATGGATTCGAAAAAATGTTTTATTATTATATTTAATTTGCTATTAAAGCCGTTTTGATTCGATAAATATGTATAATTTCAAAAAACACGTTTTATTTATTAAAATCCATATAAAACCAAGTATAAAACAGTTCAAGACTTAGTTTTATGAATAATTGTGAATTTGGAGTAAAATTGTGATGCTTTCCATGCTTCACTTGCTTACTTTTTCAGTTCAGATTTTGTGTATTCCCAGCGGCTTAGAACATGATTTGCAGTAAACCTATTATTAGTGCCGAATATTTGCAATAAAAATGGGTGCGCGTTTGGTTTTATTGGCTGTGCCATTACTATGTACGCCAAAGACGATTTTGGTTTTTTCATCAATATTTCGATTTCCTTTAGTGAATTAGCTTTGAATGAAAATTTGATGGGCATGCCATTTCCATCTAGAGGTAAAACTAGGCCTATTAACTGATTTGTTGCAACGTCATAAATAACTTTCTCAACAATTCCAGTGGCATCTTCAGACAGCCAAACCGTTTTGGATGATTTTATCTTATTCAAATAATTCAATAATGCTTCACACCTTAATTCGCCTTCATTTATTTTTGTTTTGTGTTCTTGAATGTATTTTACTAAGAAAAGGAGTACAAGAAAGAATAGTCATTGATTTGATATTTATATTCAGAGTGAAATTATATTTAGTAAAAATTCGCTAGTCCAGAAGATATGTTTACTTACGAATAGTTTGTGCTTGAGGCATGGGAAGATTATTGCTTAAGATCTCATAGCAATTTCGACCAGAAAGCATATAGATGTATGTTGAGAAATGCCGTATCACTTCCGAATAACGATAGTGCGTTTTTGGTTTATTTTCATTTGACACGACTGTTTTCAAAAATTCATTCAGGAGATTCGTTGTCATCGACAAATTTGATGTACGGTCAATTAGATTTTGGCATAATGCGGGCAATGAGACTGAAATTGTTTTTGATTCTAACTTTTCGGGAAGTTTTAAGATGAGTGCTCTGTGTCCAGGTATAAATCGAAATATGTTCTGACTGCGATAAGTTTCAGAATGACAACAATTGAGATTTTGAATAACGTGTCGAAAACATTCTTGAACATATGATTCGATTTGCAATAAATTTTGTTCATTCAATGCAATGAGACTAATTTCACTCTCGAAACCACTTTTTTCTAAAATAATTTTGATGCATGGTGGAATGTACTGATCAATTTTACTTTCAATTCCAATCCAGAATTCCTAAAAATTAATCCAAATCTAAACTTGTTAACAAGCTTGTTAATTTATTCATTAAACAAAATATTTATTTACCATTTTTATTCTATTGTGATGTATAAGTTTTGAACACTATTTCCTAACAAATTTTTATGTGTGGTTATGTCTGATATTATGACAGCTGAAGAAATATCAAGGGAAATATAGAGTCGGCAATACAGTTCAAAAAAAGGTTCAAAATGAATTGTATTTAATTTTGTGTATGTGTATTAGTGTGCGTGTGTATCCACTAGCAAGCCAATTTTTATAAGCTAAGCGGCAAAACATTCACATAAAATCGTACAAATTCGTGAGAAGTTGATATACACTACACACAAATACAGTAAAATATATACATCTGTGTTCAATGTGTATATGCATGAACATCTGTAGCCTGCAAGTACTGTTCTATGCCCCTTGACCACAGGTGAGAAAGTTTCATAGTAATCACGCCCGTATCGTTGCGGATAGCCTTTTGCTACGAAACGCGCTTTATAGCGAGTGATTTCACCACTGCTGTTCAATTTACGCTTAAACACCCACTTACCCGTAATAGCTCTGCAATTTTCTGGCAATTGTACAAGCTCCCATGTTTTATTCTTTTGGTGAGACATCATTTCTTCGTCCATGGCCCTTTTCCAATGAATACTTTCTTCATTCTTCATTGCCTCAACTGTATCATTTGGTTCTGTACCAAAAAATGCAAAATGTGTTACTTGAAAAGGTACAAACGGTGTTTTTACCCTCGAACTACTTCTTGTAGTTGAGTTTCCCCTTATGTTTGCCCTGGCACGAAATGTTTCATCCCCATCGTCAGTCATTGTATCATCCATTTCACCGTTTGATGATTCATTACTTTCAGCATCTTTAAAATCATCATTGTTCGCATGTATCGTACACCACCATACGAAATATTTTCCAATGGGCCAGCTAAGTCCGAATGTACTAATTCTAAAACTCGTTTTGTGGTCGTATTACTTTTCGAAAAAGGTGTACGCGCATGTTTACCCTTGGCGCACACAATGCAATTTTTTATTTCATGATCATCATCTTCATATGCGATACCATATATTGGATTATTTTTCATTTTCTGCAACGTTTGAAAATTTACATGACCAAGTCAACGGTGCCAATTCATTGCCGTATGTGGAGTTTGTGCCAACATGCACACATTTTTCAATTCAAGCCGATATACTCCATTTGTTGATTTGCAACTTGCCACAATTTCATTGTTTCTATTTTTTATTGTGCAGCCCGCTTAGTTGAAAATAACTTCATTACCTTTATCAACAATTTTGCTTACAGAGAGTAAATTCACAGCTAAACAAGGAACGTAATATTTTATCCATTTCGATTTTACTTTCGTTGAATTGCATTAACGCTGTTCCACGGTTTTTTACAGCTATTTTTTCATTATTAGCTGCAAGTATGTGTCCAATTTCACTCTCTTTTTTCGCTCAAAATGTTTTCATATGGTGTCATATGGCTACTTGCCCCGCTGTCCAAATACCATTCTGACCGTGTGTTGCCTGCACTAACTGCCTGCAAAGCACAAAATGCATTCTTGCTTTGCCACTTGTTTTTGCAATCGATGTTTGCGTCTCTTGCTTATTTTTCTTTGGACATTTTATTTAATTCTGGACTGTGGCTAGTCACGAATTGTGTAATAATAATAATGCTATTTTGTCATATTTCAATTCTATTTAAATTATTATAATGTTATCATTATAATTTCAATTGGGATTCTATTGTTATCAATGGCAGTCCCACTGCTGTAATTTCTTAAGACTAATTTATATTTGATATCGTGTTGTAATGTTGTCATTGTATCTTGATATTTGTATTATGATGTTGTTTTGTTCAATTTTAGACTATGGTTAGTCGTGGATTGTATTAGTTATACTATCTTGGCACGTTTTGAAATAGTTGTTCTATTTATATTAAAATGTTATCATTATAACTTGTAGAGTGAATCTATTATCACTGGCAGTCCCACTGCCATATTTTCTTAAAACTAGTTGGATAATGTCAACATAATTTCTTGAAACTGGTAGAAAATGTTAGCATTGTCGTCACTTCTTCTTGTCGAAGAAATCTTCTGGCAAATCGTCAAACACGCCACCAATGAATACGTCATCGCTATCACTGGACGATTCTACTTTGGTTTTCTTGGTTTTTTTCTTGTCGGGCTTAACCTTTTTCGATCTTTTTCTGGATTTGGTGGGTCAGGTGCCTTAATTGAATCATTTTTAAAAATTGTAGTTAACTACATATAATAAACCAAATGTTACTTACGTGTATCGTCACTAAGCACAATACTTGATGCATTGGTTTTTGGGCTTGATCCTTGTGTGGGCTGTTGGTCAGCCTCAGACTGAAGACGCTGTTATTCAGCTCTTGATGACTTCTCGAATAGATCAGGAGGCTGCTCTTCGGCCTCACTAAATGTGTTGATTGGATTAACATCAATGGATTCTGTATTGTCGCAAGTAAAAGACTGCTTTTCGGTTTCACTTGGGTAAATAATAGCCAATATTGGTGTAAACGATTTACTTTGAGGAGTAAACGTGCCCAATACAATAACATACAGAGTATTATAACTCCTGTATTTGTTTGTGTGTATAGTTTTGACAAAATGTCAAAAGATGTCGCGGAGATGTCAAATTTAAAAAAAAACAGTTATTTATTAAATAATTCGTAAAATCTGTACTTATTATCTGATTCAGGCGGATTATTGTCGCGATCATGAAAGGGATTCATGACGAAATGATGATATTTGCTATAAAAAAATTGAAATTAATTAAGTTATTTAAAAAAATTACTTAAATGAAAATCGAATCTGAAAATGAAATCTTTCACAGTGAAAGATTTCATTTTATATCATAGTTTTGACGCAGTGTGTGAATGTGTGCGTTAGCGGTGTTGTGTCAACTGTGTTTCGTTTTTAATTTTACAACAAATAATACATGCTTACACATACACATACACATACACATAGCAACCGACTTTGTGCAAAATTTACAACATAAACAAATGCGCATCACTCTTAAATCGTTCACAGAGTCGGTTGCTGTGATTACGCATATATTTGGTCATTTGATGCAAATTCATTGCAAATGTTTTTATCGATTCGTACATTAGTGTGCGTTGAATTAAAAACAAAACAAAACGAAACACAGTTGATACAACACCGCTAACGCACACATTCACACGCTGCGTCAAAACTATGATATATTTCTATACTTATAGAAATATATATCTGTATGGGAATATCCATATTACAATCTCGTGAAAGTTTCACTAGTGATTTAAAAAAAATAAAATTGTGCACATACCTTATATGATTATTTCGTTTCACTAAATGTAATTTATTAATACAAAATTCATTCTTATATAGTGATTTATTGTAAACATCGGCATAAATATAAGGCACGTGTATACTATTGCACAAAAAAGATCGCTGAATACGCTTTAATTTGTTCTGTTTTATGGTTTTCCTTCGAGACTAACTTACAATGCAAATGAAATTCAAATATCTCAATTCGGTCAATTATAAAGATATTAACGAATTTTTTCGCACTCCTAAATATATGTAACATGCAAATAATAAGATTTACATTAACAAAAATATTCATACACACTCCAATTCCATTGAATAAGAATCAAAAAAATTTAAATCGAAACGACTTGATCGAAGACTACCGATCAAAATGATAATGTTGTAATGCCCATTGCTGGCATTGACAATTGGCTCGTTTTTCATTTTGAAACGATTCTCTTTGTTTTGTAACAACGCGTGAGAGAGAAATTCTATTGGATATTGAGAAAATTGCTTCGTGTCTTAAAGTGTAAAAAAATTCAAATGACATTCATTCGACTTCGACCCATTTTGAGTGTGAAATCCCCGATCCATGGGCCGGCTATCGACTTTACGGTCTACGCATTTACGTCTCTGGTATGAACGAGCTAATGCTTTTGTTTTTACAATTTCCATGTGAGATGAATGTAAATTATTTAGAATTTTCTCTCGTAATTTAAATGTAATTACAGTGCGATAGCCCCACATCACACATCCATATTGAACTGTTAGTTCATTTGATTTTGATTTATATATATCAAAATTAGAATCCAATTTGTGTATTGTGTTGCTGTTTATTGCATCAGCTAATTTTGCTAAGGTTGGGTCTCGTCGCGTCTCAATTGCGACATCCTTAAAACTTATATTTAATGCATTATTAGCTATAATTAGATTGATATAATTTGCCTCTTGTAAATCATAATTTGATTTGAATTGTGGAATTCTAGATAAGTTGTCTGCTTCATTGTTTGTTCCTTTCACGTATTCAATTTTGTAGTTGAAGCCACTTAAAATAAGTGCCCAACGCTGAACGCGTGCTGCTGCCATTAATGGCAAGCCTTTATTTTCACCAAATAATGTCAACAATGGTTTGTGATCTGTTGACAATGTGAAATGATTGCCAATTAAATATTGTTTCAATTTTTGAACAGAAAATATTATGGCTAGTGCCTCTTTCTCTATTACTGAATAATTTAATTCACTTTTGGTTAGGGATCGTGAAACAAAAGCAACCGGTTTTAATTGATCATCAGGAAATTTGTGTGATAGAACACCTGCCACTGATGTATTACATGCATCAGTCGTAAGTACGATTGAAAGTTTAGGATTAAAATGTGTCATCACTTGGTCTGATGTAATATCTCTTTTTATTACTTCGTAAGAGTTTTGGCATTCTTTTGTCCATGAAAATTTTGTATTTTTTTGCAATAATTTATACAATGGATTCATTTTTTTTGCAAAATCCACTCAGGGCCATGAAATGAACAACAACAATAACAAGTATTTAGACATAAGCAAATGACAAAAAAAATCGTCACAAATCTGGTGGAAAGTAGAATAAGCATTATATTTGGGTATGATTTTGTTGACAAGAACTGAAAATGGCTTTGTACTGTACAGAGTTTTATTTTTTTTTCCGATAGGTGTGCTGCGATAAATGTATTCAGTGCCGATTTCATGTTCTTGAATCCACTATAAAACGTGAATAATAATTAGCCATTCCTATGAATGATCTTACTTCGTGTACGTTTGTTGGTGTTGGTGCTTTTAATACAGAAGACGTTCTCTCATTAGTTTTGTGTAGACCATTTTTGTCAATGGCAAAACCTAGATAGGTTATTCTTTCTTGAAAAAATGTACACTTATTTACATTTAATTTCAAACCAGCATTGGACAATTTTTTTAATACTTTTTTTAAATTATCATGGTGTTCCTTGAAATTTTGACCAGTAACGGTAATATCATCTTGATATACAACAACAAATTTTAAGTCTCTTAATAAATTTTCTATGTGCATTTGAAACAATGTAGCTGCCGGTTTGATACCAAAAGGCATTCTTTTCATTTTGTATGTTCCCATATGTGTGCTCCATGTGCACAATAACTGAGACTTTTCATCTAAACAAAATTGATTGTACGCTAACATTAGGTCAAGCTTACTAAATAATTCACTCCCCTGTAATGATGCAAATATTTCATCAATTAACGGTAGTGGGTATTTTACATCTTGTAAAAATTTATTTATGGTTACTTTGTAATCGCCACAAACTCTTAATGTACCATCAGGTTTTGGTACGGGGACGAGCGGTGTGCCCCATTCTGAACTATCAACACGTTCAATTACATCATTCACTACCAATTCGTTTAAATTTTTTTCTATTTGTGTTCTCCATGCAAATGGAATTGGTCTCGGTTTGAAGAACACTGGCTTCAATGATATTTCACATTTATTGAATTTACCCAGTTTTCCATCAAATAATTCAGAGAACTCGTTTTTTATTTGTTCAACTATTGTTGAATAACTCATTTTATCTGTAAAACAGACTGAATTAATTGAGTTTACTTGTGCCAACTCAAATCCAAACGTACGTAGGAAGTTTCGACCCAACAATGGTGGTGCTTGTTCGTACGTTACAACAACGGTGATACATTTCTTGATACCGCGATACACAATGCTTATTTCACACTCACCAAAAATCTTTATGTATTTCCCTCCATATGCCGTGTATGGAATGTGACATTTCTTTATCCGGAAATCCGCCAAAATTTTTTATAAAAATCCTTGGAAACAAATGTGCAAGGTGCTCCCGCATCACAAGCGATGCTCATTGAAATTCCACCGATTTCTACTTGCAAACAATAAACATCAGATGATCCGTTAGTGAACAGGCCAAAAACTGAAAAATCAAATGAATTAACAAAAGAATTGTTATCAGAAATTAAACTTGAAGAATTATTTGATTCTATGTAGTTAAAATTATTCTTATTATTTTTTTTTTGTTTTTGAAACAAACGCTGCTTAAGTGTCCTTTAGTTGAACAGGTGTTGCAAGTAGCGTCTTTGTATTTGCACGTGTTCGCCTCGTGTGTGTTCCAACCGCATCGTATGCACCGTTTTCCATGTGGTTTGTTCTGATTACGGTAATTGTTGTTGTTGTTTTTCTGTTTGCCATGCGGTTGCTGATTGCCTCGTGGTCGAACGAAATTAACACTGGAATCCATGCTATCTTTTTTCGTTGCCAATTTAGTTTCGTGAATCAGCGCCTTTTTTAGTGCATCCTTCAATGTAAGTGATTCATCTTCTTCACAAATTTTCTCAAATATCTTTGTCGGTAGCTCAACAATGAATTTATCTTTAACAATCGAATTTAATTCACTGCCATATTTGCAATCCAATGCCAGTTTTTTAATACGAGCATACCAATTTGACACCGATTCTCCGTCAATTCTTTTTGAATTGTGAAAGTTTTTTCTTTCATTATATACAATGGTTCTCCCTTTATTTGAACTATGCTTAATAATGCGCACAATATTCTTTTTACTTTTTGCCTTGTCGCCAATATGATGTTTTCGGTATAAAGTGAAAGAAGAGAATGAATTTTTATTTGTAACTAAAAAGATAGTGAACATGATTCTTTGCATTTGACATTTTGTTTGACATAAAATGTATGCCACTTCATACTGTTATAATATTGCTTTATACTTAACACTATTTATTTCAATGAAAGAAAGAAAGGTGTCCATTGAGTGTGTCGAATCGAAAATGAACTTGACGAAAATTCATCATGAATTCCATGAATAAAAATTTACCATTTTGCTTCAAATCTATTTCAGTAGAAACACTTCAAATGGAACTAGTTGGTAAAATTGATAATTAAAATAAAATTTGTCCTATAAAGTTCGGACCAATCAATTTCGATGAGTTTAATAAAAAAAAAAAAACGAAACTCACATTGAAGCCGTTTAATATACACTTCAACATGCATCAATAAAAGAAGCGAAAAGTTGTAGTTATTCTTGTGTTCTATTTGCTAATCATTTTAACATACCGTTTTCAATTTCCTCTCATTCATATTCACTGTGATCTCGTAATCTCTGTGTGACGGTGATTTCATTCACCACGCAAAACTATCATTAAAATGATGGAGTAGCATTCGATGATTAGTCGCAATTCAGTGTATGTATCGATCTTACGTTTTCAGTCAACTGTTATTAAAGAAAAGAGTGTGGACGATAAGGAACAGAAAATCAAATGCGCCAAGTATATCATGAGCACTCAATCGAGTCAACTGTTTATTTGCTTTCATTTCCTTTTTACATGTTCTACGGAAGTTGAAGTCTTTCTCGAAGTCTCAAAAAAAAGATTTCTTTGCTTCTTTTTTACATAATATCATTTCACTTCCAACTTCATTCTGATAATAATGTCAAAATATCTATAATTTCGATATCAGACACTTAAACTCTCCACAATACGGATTCCCCAGTACATACTTGCCTCAAGCACAGTATGCGACCAATGTTCTCTTTGCATCAATTGGTTATTCAACCGATGCATCAAACAACTGAGTAGAGTCTCCCACTCAACAAAATGTTCTCTTCGCATCAATTGAATTTATATAGATGCTACCAGTTGTATGCAAAGCATATCAACCAATAGCATATACCGCCCCAGTGATCATCACACAGAGGAAAAATATACAAACACTAATACAGAAGCTATATAAAAATAGTTACGAAGCGATTTCTGTATAATTTTTGGCGGAATTATATAGAATGTGTATTGTACACAATAAATGCGACAATACCGCTCATTCTCTCTCACACAACATTCATCAATCGTATTGCACTACTACTCCAAATGACCAATACATATTGATATGCGATTGATTTGGAACCATTTATCATCTTAACTGCTTGTGCGTTGCAACTGTTCACTGTTGTGTGAGAGAGAATGAATGATATTGTCGCTCATTGTACACATTCTATATAATGCCGCAAGAAATTATACGGAAATCGCTACGCAACGATTTTTATATAGCTTCTGTAAGTGTGTTTGTCTATTTTTCCTCTGTGTGATATATTGAGTATCGCTTAAGGAACTAGAGCGATACTCATGGTCTTATATATATAAAAATTGACATGTTTTGGGTCCACGTGCAAAGTCGAGCAACCAAAATTCATATATAGATATTAAAGCCTAAAACAACCAGAAAAAAGCCAGAAAGTCAGCTGTAGCTGTCTATAGCTAGGGGAATTTATCTATTCGCAAATAACCTCATTCGCTTATTAATGGATTCAAAATTTTATTTATATGAATCATTTGCAAAATATTCGCATAAATTGTTAAAATTCGATTCAATATGGCAGCCTAATATTCTCATACAGAAGTATCAAGTTTTGCAAATGACTCATGATTTTTGCAAATAGCTTCATTTTTTGCGAATATTCTGCGAATATATTCGGCCGCCATTTGCAATTTTCTCCGCCATATGCGAATATATTTGCAAAAAAATTCGCAGATTATTTACATATTCGCATCTATTTGAATGACATCCAAACCCCTAGGTCTATAGCAAAAGTCAATGAGACAAGTGCAATGGGTCAAGATCAGTCCCTTATGTGAATGGCTCATATGTCCAGTACAACATGGTTTACTATTTTCCCAGTCTCTTAGAGATCATTTGCCTTAACATACCACAATCCAACCTCCTAGCCCAAACCAGCCATTCAGGAGAAAATGTCAAAAGTTCACGACACGAATGCGGACCTCAGAAAAATCAGAAGATGAAAAAATTCGATACTGCAGATAATACTATTGTATTACAGAAAGGACCCGATAATTTGTGATATCTGAACCTCGGTTTCCAATCATCAAAAAACGCTCTCCCCAGGAACAGTAAAGCAACTAAAACTACAACGAGTACGCGTTTTGTTTACACCATGGATGCTGGAATACATGTATTTGAACGAGTGTATTTGCACAGAGATTTAGGTGTTCTTTTCGATTCAAAGCTCACATTTGTCAATCACATCGACATGATAGTAGCTAGTGCACAAGGAATGCTGGGATTCATAAAGAGAACTTTGAAGGGAAAATTCTCGATTGATGCAGCCAAATTATTGTATTCCCATTAGTTAGATCAAAATTGGAATATGCAAGCGTAGTATGGTGTCCGTATCAACAACTACATATAGATAGAATTGAATCAATTCAAAAGAAATTTGTTTTGTGGTCTCTTCAAGGATTTTTTCAAAGAAATGAGAATTTTGTTCTTCCACCGTATAAATTTAGATGTGATTTTTTGAATTTACAACAATTGTGGAGACGCAGAGTAAATTCATCCATTTTAATAATTTATGATTTGCTATTGGGTAAAATAAATTGTAATACGTTAAGAAATAGATTAGACTATATGAGATTACAATATAATGAAAACCAAAGGAACTTTAGAAATAATAATTTAATCAGATTACGGTTGTATAGAACAGATTATGCCTACTATCAGCCAATTAATATTGCATGTAGGAATTTTAATTTAGTAAGATTACAGTTTTTTGAATCGGAATCAAGGCAAATATTTAGAACTAATATAAGCAGGCTGGAAAATGAACTATTTTTATGATTGACTATCATGACGTATGAATAAGAATTTTTTGAATTAATTGTGAACACAATCGAATAGCACAGAGTTCCACTCCGAGGTCATTAGGGCTGGTGGATGGTTATTCGATCGGTTTTGTGTACTACAGATGTTGAAAATTAATGTAATAAAAGTATTGTAAATTTTAAATGATTATTCAGTCTGTTTTCAGACGGTGAAATAAATAAATAAAGCGTCAAGTATTCGGCCCGTTCCCAAAAATTGAACGGTCATATTCGTGTATTCATGTGTGTATTACTATGAATATCGTGCTATGTCGTACTATTTGTTACTAGTGCTTTACAAAACCGGCTCGATATTCGATTCAAGTGTATTGCGTCAAAACACCAGATACAGTAGTAGCCCCCAGTAAAAGAAACGAAGAATGAAGTCCAAAACACCGAGGAACAGTCGCGAATTTACAACTTCCCACCTTAAGTTTTAAAAACCTTTTTTTTTAAAAAATTTTAAAAAAAAAAAAAAAATAGAGATGTCCCTTTGTTATAAAAAATTCTAAATATTTTCTTTAGAAAAGATATCTTAGTTTCACACACCGTAATCACAAAAATCACTACTATCAAAATGCCACCCATTATATCAATGAAAAGAAACAGAGATGGATTGTGTCACTGACATGAGGAAAGCCAAAAGCTGAAAGGGAAATGTCTGTCATTCATAAAGTCATAAAGCATGTGCTTAACAATTTATGATAAATTATTTTTCCTATTTTAGACAAATAGGGCACATGTATAGAGTCATTCTGGCTAATTAATCCGACATGCTATACGCATTGAGAAATGCATATAATCGATGCCAGCCTCCTAAGAAAAGCGAGCTTTCGCTATAACAGGGGTGAAGTCAGGGACCAAAAGAATAAAAAAATGATCAGTGATTGGCTTCCCAAAACAATATGATTCATGAAGCACAATTTTGCTCGTTTATGATGTCTATGAATAAATTGTACTTTATGACTTGTCGTATATAAGAACCAGTCAATATTTTCATTACGGTAAAGTGGTTATTAAATAGATATAACCATAAATTGCTCTTCTTCTTCTTCTTCTTCTTCTTCTTCTTCTTCTTCTTTTGTATATCGACGATTCAGATATTTTTAATCAAAACAATCTAATTACACGAAAAGTATCGAAAATTGATGGTGGAGCTTATGTTGAATTTGACATTGCAAATGAATTGAATGTCAAAGAAGATTATGAACAAGCCATGACCATGGAAACGATTGCGGAAGAGGAATACCACTTTTGATTTATTTTTACATAAATGCAAATACAAAATTGTACTGAGCAATGCGGCACCAAATTATAAACCAAATCTTCCATATTCTGTGCTACTTTCATTGCAAAAATTTGACGGTACACCAGTCACAAATGCTGCAAATACCATTCATGTTCGTTTGGCATCTGGCTATGCAAAATGCAACCGAATCCGTTCACAAACTCGATCAAAATGGTTTTCTTCACTACGATATTATCGTACCAAATTCAAATGAATTCATATTGAAGTTCGTCTATTTGGATGCTGAAGAAAGGCTTGGATGGATTCTAGCCGTTCAATCAAATACTCAGGCGTATATTAAAGCAGCACTTAAAACTGGAAAGTGAGTATTTTTTTTTTAAATAAAACTTGATTAGAAACTTTTCTGTATACGCATTGCTGAAATTTATTTTTTCAGACCAAGAATCAACAGAGATATTGTTGTTGAAATCCAATCAAGTGAAAGCTTAGGTAACGTAAGTGTTGGGTCGTGGTGATATTATCGTAACAAATTCTGTGGAAATTCCAAACCGTAAAAGTCATACAGTCACATTTTTAGCATCATTCTCTATAGTTCCAAAGCAAAATTCGTTGTACACTACATCAAAGACTGAGAAGTTATTTCAGATAAATTGGAAATTGACCTTGATGAAGATTACGTAAGTGCGGTTTGCTATATTGTAGTATCAAAAACTCTTTTTCTTTCTTTCTAAACAAATACGTAATTCGAATTGAATAGGTTGAGCTTGATGTATCAACAAATCAAGCGCGTCCAGGAAAAGAAGTGGATATAACTGTAATTAGTAAGCCAAATTCTTACGTTGGTCTTTTGGGTGTAGATCAGAGTGTTCTACTTTTGAGAAAAGGAAATGATTTGGACAAATCTCAAGTATTCAATGAGCTACAAGAATACTCTAGAAAAGATTCATCATTAATGAGAAATTATGGAATTGATGAATGGGAAGGCTTTTCTGTATGTTTATGTTTTTATTCAATGTAAATATGAATTTTTCTTTATTGGCATTTATTTTTTTTCTCAATAGAATTCGGGTGCAGTTTTGCTTACAAATGCTAGACCAACTGAAATTCGTAAGTTTAATTAAATTTGAATAAATGTTCGATTTTATCAGAAATAAACAACAACAACAACAACAACAATCATTTAAAGACCATTATTGCCCTTCAGCGTCTGGTCTATTTTGTAATGGCAGCCCCTTAACAATTCTTCTCCAGCAAACCCTATCGAGAGCCAGGTCTTGAGTTTCCCCATTTCGCTCAAATCGTTCTTAACCGAATCCAAATATCGCCTCCGCGGTCTACCTCTACCTCTCGGTGCATTCACTTCCGCATTCAAAATTAACTTTGGTAAACGATACTCATTCATACGTTGTACATGCCCAAACCATCTTAATCTCGACTTTCTTGCTACCTCATCAACCGAATCCACATGAAGTCCAGAGTGGTTAATAAAATACGTTTTCCTTTATATTTTTGTTTTATTTAATTTTATTTTTATTTTTTGGAAAGAAGACTTATTTTTACGTCTTGGCTCGAAGGCTCACAAAATTCAACTAACTTAAATCTATGGCTGACTTATACTCATTAGCTAGCAATGCACTTATCTCTGATCGATATATTACTTATCAGCGATAACTGATCGATGCGCACGTTAGAGGTGGGATTTAACCATGCGTGTGCGATATGGATAGAAGTGCATGTGTTATCGAATTATGCGTGTGCATTAGGATACGCATTATGTTATTTTTATTCAATGTGAATCGAATACATTCATATTCCCAATGAATATATATGTATTGCATAATGTTCTTATTCAAGTATGAAGGATATGTATAGTCAGTGAACGTAATACCGAGCTGGCTATACACATTTAAATCCTCACGCACTTTCTCATTTCTAATTCTATTCTCCCATTGGTCTCTACGCGACACTCCCGAAATCATACGCAAAACATTCATATCAGCCACTTCTAAACCATGAATTAAATTATTTGAATCAACCCAGCTCTCGCTGCCATACGTGATAGTCGGTCTGAAGATTGACCCATGAATCATCAACTTCGTTTCTTTACTCAACTCTCGCTTATTAAAAACATGTGACCTAAGTTGAGCAACAACTTTATTACCATTCACTCTGCGATGTTCAAATTCCTTATCCAGCTTGCCATCTTCAGAGAAGATACAGCCTAAATACTTGAATTGAGACACCTGCTCAAGCACACTCCCATTCAACATACAATTCACTTGCTTCCGATTTTTCCCAATATGCATAACTTGTGTTTTTGAACTGCTAATGGTCATTCCAAAGTTCGTACAGGCCGCTTCTAAATCGCTAATACTGTTTTGTAGCTCCTGCTGTGAGCCGCCAAACAATACTAGATCATCTGCATATGCATGGGCAGAGATAATATTTCCCCCCAAAACTACGTTACCCCTCAGATTAGCTGATTTAATCAATTTATCTATATAAATAATAAATAAAAGCGGTGATATTGTACAGCCCTGTCGGAGACCATTTCGCACTTCAAACCATTCACTCAATTCACCATCCACTCTCACAGCCGCTTCACAATATCTGTACAAACTCTTAATTGCACTCAGCAGGGAACCATTCACACCATATTCACCCAACACCGACCAGAGCTTATCTCTAGGTATGCAGTCATACGCTTTTTGCAAATCAACAAAACATACATACATATCCTTGTTTCTCTCATGGAACTTCTCTATTAGTTGTCTCATGCAAAAAATTTGATCTTGACATCCGCGCATCGGTCTGAAGCCCGATTGGTTTTCATCCAAGAGCGATTCGACAATAGCTCTGGTACGTTTTTCTAAAATTGCACTATATACTTTTCCGACAACGCTCAATAAAGAAATTCCACGGTAGTTGTTACAATCTCTGTTGCTACCCTTCTTATGGAGTGGTGAGATAACTGCACCCCCCGATTCCTTCGGAACCACCGGGTGATTGAGCTGTCAAATTTTTCATATAAATACATAGAAAATGGTTTCGTCACATTTCAACCGAACGCCATCTGCAAATTCTTAACTATTCAAACATCAACTAAATGACACACAGCTCACAGCTCATTGCAACAACCGACAACAACGGAAAATCTATCATTTGAATTTATAACGTGTAACACTCAAGTGTTTTTTTTATCAAGCACAAAAGTGACAAAATTTCATAATTACATTGAAATATACAGACAGCATAAAAATGGCATCAAATGATTTCTTTGTGATTGTTTTAAAACAAAATCGATCAATAATATCGCAAAAAAAGTGGATTGAAAATCCTGTAATAGGATTAATAAGTGCGACTGGTTTCATGTACTAAAGAAGACTGATTTATTAAATGTTTATTCGATACATTGTTCTTTTCGTCGAACACACGTTTCTTGCCCGCGTATGCACTTTGCATATTCGGGTGTGTGTTTTTATGACGAATCGCCGGTCGCTTACTTATGCATGCGTTTTATCGCATTCAGGTAAGCGATCCGTGATTTACATCAAATATGTTTACAATGGTGTACTACTAACTATCTTATCATTACATTCCTCCCGTTTTTGAAGACGTTGTCCGTCCCCGGACAACATTCAGCTTGTATATGTATATACTTTGGGAAGAATCAATTCGTTTTAAGCGATTTTCCGCCATAAACGAGACTTATTCGCTATGAGAATGCTTCTAAGATGCTTCTCTCATTACATTCATTTACTACACCTGAATGAATATGAATTTGCTCTTTATTTCTGTACGAATAATAGAATGCAAAAAAGAAAAGAATAAAAGGAGAAAAAAAAAAAAAAATTTGCTTAACAAATAATATTCCCGGATACAAACGTTCTTTGTCATTATACTTTATATATAAAAAAAAAAATATCGGTTTGTTCAACCCATTTGCGGAAATGAAACAAAAATAACAAAAGAGAAAAAAAAAATGCAACTACATGCGTGGATTGAATTACATTTATATACTATTCTAATTCAGGTGGAATTTCAACACCATGATTTGCTTTTGCCATTTTTAACTTGTCATTGTGTACAATGACACTTTTCTTTCCTACTTTAATTTGTGTGACCGCTTCGGTAATCACTTTTTCCACTCTATACGGCCCGTTGTAAACTTCATCAAATTTGTTCTTTTTATTCTCAATTTTTTTCAAGACCAAATCATTCTTTTTTAACACGAGTTTTTTGTGGATTTTGCCATCATAACGTGCCTTATTTTCGGTCTTTCTTTGTTGGATCATAGCTTTGCTCCTCTCATGAGCCTCCTTTAATTTTTCAATCAATTCATGCTTGTAACTATCGTAGTTATAATCGATTCGAGCGTTTTTTACAGAATCTGGTATCTTAACATCATACCCAAAGACGAGCATGTGTGGCGTGAAGCCCGTTGCTGAGTGCACCGTATTATTATACGAGAAAATGAAGTAACGCAAATATTTGTGCCATGCTGTCTTTTCTTTTTGTGTATATGCACGAATATACTGACCGAGTGTTCGATGGTAACGTTCAATTGCGCCATTACTTTGAGGATGATATGGCGTTGTCTTTATGTGTCTGATTTTTAATAATTGCGACATCTGCTTAAAAATTTCGGCCACGAACGCTGGACCGTTGTCAGACACAATTATTTTGGGGAAATTGAACACCAGACAAACTTCTTCGACAATGGTCTTAGCTGCAGTCATGGCAGTACAATCAAAAACCGGTACCATGATCACGTATTTGGTTAAATCGCATGAAATAGAAAAAATATGCTTGTGGCCATCATCCGAATTCGGATTTATTTCACCCACAAAATCAACGTAAATCTTTTCGAATGGTGCACTAGCTACCGTTGTTATTTGTAATGGAGTGTGTGTGTGCCTGTGCACTTTCGTTTTTTCGCAAACTGGACAATTTTTTATATAATTTTTTATGTCCGTATTCATGGAACGCCACGTATAGAATTTTCTCACCGTGTTTTTCATGCGTTCAAAGCCCCTGTGGGCGCCCACTGGTGAAGTATGATATATGCGGAGCACTTCGTTTATTTCTGCAACATCGCATATTTCAATTTGCTCACCCGTGAAGAATGTTATTGACACATTAGAATGCTTGAAAATCTCTTTGAATTGCATTTTTATTTCAAAATATGTCTTGAACGTTGCAATTCCAAAGTTCACCGCTATTCTTTCCAAAAAATTGTTTACGCATTGCCCATAAATTCCCATAATTGTGGATTGCAACTCAGAAATATCAAAATTTATTTTGGGTATTAACACCAAATCAATTTTGTCAGTAATTTTTTGAATTTGATACAAAGCGTTTGTATCAAGGTCCACTTTTCTTTTGATTTTTAATTGCAATTTTTTGAATGTCAAGCATGCTTTGTCGTCGATTAACCATAGAATTTTTTCATACTTCTTGTCGTCAAACGAAATGCTTGGCTCTTCGTTTATGAAATACGATATGTTTGACTTTTCGCCCGATTCAGCTTTATCACGCATAAGATTTTCTTTTGCTCTACTTCGAGTTACAACATTCATAATGGATTTTGTTGCTTGATTTTTTATCAAGCTGAAACACCTAGTTTCGACCTTTGAAATACGCGAAAGGCAATCGCTAACCACATTGTTTTTGCCTTTCCTATACATAATTTCAAAGTCATATTCTGAAAGTGTCAATTTCCATCGTAACAATCTGCTACCCACTTTGTTTTGACTAAACAGATATGTAAGCGCTTCATGATCTGTGTGCACCACGAATGCTTTGCCCCATATGTAATGTGCAAATTGTTCAATTGCCAAGATAATTGCTAGGAGTTCTTTATGCGTCGTTGAATAATTTTGTTGGCATTCATTTAATGTTTTTGAAAAATATTCTATTGGTTTATCGCACGGTGGTGGATCATTACTGATATATCCACCCACAGCATGAAAACTGGCATCCGTGCTTATGTAAAATTTACGCGAAAAATCCGGAAATGCTAATACTGGTGCCGTGCATAGTGCTTCTTTCAAATCGAGATATGATTTCTCACATTCATTTGACCATATAAAATCGGCATTCTTTTTACACAAATTGTGCAAAGCCTTTGCCCTTTGCGCGAATTGTTTAATATATCGACGGAAATACGAAGCCATTCCAATAAATCTCTGTACCTCTTTAATGTTTGATGGCGTGGGAAAGTTTCTTACCGTCTCAACATTTTTTTCACTTGGCCGCGTTCCGTTTTTATTGATTACATGGCCCAAATATACCACCTCTCTTGCAAACAGCTTGGTCTTTTCAATTTTTAATTTCAGATTGTTTTCTCTTAAACATTCAAAAATTTTTACCAACGATTTTGCGTGACCATCTACTGTTTTGCTGTATGTTAATATGTCATCCATATATGCCATAATGTTTGCAAACGTAAGCACAGATAAAATGGTCGTCAAATACATTTGCCAAGTAATTGGACTCCCCTTTAAACCGAACGGCATACGTTTATACTGATACTTCTGATTATCAACTGTAAACGCCGTTTTCTCTTTGTCGCAATCACGTAATTTTATTTGGTGGAAAGCAGCTTCGACGTCTAAAGTCGAAAATATGCCACATCCATTCATTTTTCCCAATTCTTCGTCAAGATTGGGCATTGGAAACGTCTGTGTTTCCGTTTGCTTGTTTACGTTTTTATAATCATTGACTAGCCTGTATTCTTTTTTGTCCGTTGAAGACTTTTTGGGCACTACCAATACAGGTGAATTCCACAAAGATGTACTCGGCTCAATGATATCTGCTTTTATCATTTCGTCAATCTTTTTCCTTATAATATGCTTTTGCGCAAACGGAATTTTGTATTGCCTAGTATTTACAGGATTAATGCCCGGTGTAGTGAAAATGCGATGTTCACAATTTTTTGCAAATGTGAAACTATCATTTTCAACATGAAACACATCGCTGTAATTATACACCAATTGCTTTACAATTTCTTTCTCTTGCTCTGTACAGTGATTCGTATCCAATTTCGATAAAATGTAATTGGCTCGATCATCACTTTTCTTGGTTTCTTTTGCTTTAAAACTATATACGCTATAGCTCTCTATGCAATCAAATTCAATATCCAAATCTGACAATTCTACGTCATGATCAGATTCATTAATCACGCTAATTGTGTTATGATTCCTATCTATTATCGTGTCATGACAATATACTCCGTCGCCAAACGCTTTTGCTTTGCAAAGAATCAATTTGTCAGTTTCAATTTTGAAATTTCTTATGCTGAATGGCATTATATTGACTGATTTTTTTCCCATTTTTATGTCAGTTTGAAGCAAGGTCATTGTATTTATTTTCGCTTCCATGGGCAGTTCAATGTTCACTTTTTTGCAACTTAATTTTTCATCAGCTAATAAAACCGACGTATCTGATTTCAATGAATCGCGTTTAGAAACACTCGTGTAGACCAGTATATTGCTACAACGATTCGGTTTAATGTGAACATTGGACTGTTCGAATGCTTGTCTTTCTGGCAGCTCATACAGACTATGCCATGGTGGCAATAAAATTGTCATTTTTAATGATTCGAGGTCTATGATCGATTTATAATAAAACAAAAAATCCATGCCCAAAATGCCGTCATAATTTAAATAAATATCTTCACCGGCTATTTGGAATTGCTGCTTCAGCTCTATTCCATTTATGATCATATTACCAAATGCTGCACCGTGTGTTTTTATTGATCGCTCTGGTCCGTTTATGCCAACAAGACAATAACGAATTTCCGGATAATACAACACGTTGCTTTTAATGCATGACGATCGCAACATCGACGCGTGTGCGCCAGAATCTATGAGCAATCTGATGGGTTTTGCACAAATTGAAATACAAGTCGTCAGCACCATATCATTCTTTTCAAGTGCAACAACGCTTTGCACGTAAATTTTGTTTACTTGCAATTCCTGTTTCGGAATATTTTCTGAATGATTTTTCACCTGTGGTGAATTTGGTACCGGTAGCATGCTAGCTGTTCTAGCACTTGCAAATGGGAATAATTTTAATTGATTATTACTGATATAACTCCCTCGCGATGGTTCACCCATATTACTTCTTGCCTGAGATTCTATCTCCGCAGTTACCTGCGTTTGAACGGTGTTCGTAGCAGAAGTGCTTTCCGCCGATGTGACACCATTCTTTGCCTTATTTCGGAAACATCGCTCAGAAGGATGATTTGTTAGTTTGCAATGCACACATGGGTCATATTTCCCACGATTGTTTTTGCCACCTCTTGTGTTCTTTTTCTCGCTATTTTCGGGTGTTTCATGAGATTTCTTGTCATTGTTTTTGGCATTATTACTTTTACCATTGTTATTATGGTTGTTGCCATTGCTCGAATCGCGTTCTATGTTAGAAGCTTTCAATTCTTCCGTTTTCTGAGATGCATGAGCTATTGCATCAATCAGTTTTGTATGCTCAATGTTCATTGCCATGAGTCTTACTTTCTCGCTGAAAATATTTTGTTTAAATTTTCGGACTGCGAGCGACTCGTTCATGGCTCTTTGAGCCTCTTGAACTGCAGCATTTTCATTCAAAGTGGACGAATTCAATATTTCTAACAATTTTTTCGTGCGATTTGCATAAGACTCAATATCTTCTTTTACACCCTGTTTAATTGCGAGCAATTTTTCTTGCGCTGTTTCGAAAGGTATATCGCTTCGAACATATCTATTTCTAATCATTTGTTTTATTTCAGCCCATTGCTTATTTGAAATGTCACCCAAAGCTGAAGCATTAGCTAAACGAGTTCTGATTACAGTCAGCACTACTTCGGTTTGATCAGGTGCGAGTGTAATCATCATATCCGCGTTAGCTATGAATTGAATTACTTGAGGTTGGCTTTGACTTGAAAAGTCATTTATGCCGCTCAAGATAGCTTCTACAGGCAATGGCATTTTTTCGTTATTATTGGGCGTTTGCGGGCGTGATACACCCTTTTCTACTAACGGAATTGATAAATTTGATTGAATTTGTGACAAATTATCTAATGAATGCGTTATCGTTTGAGCGTGATCGGAAGGATGCGCTTGAGCGAGCACACTTTCAGCCACCGATTGTGACAAATTAGACAAACTCTCGTTTAAAACCGAAGAATTTGGATTGAAAAGTATTTGAGTATTCACTTCTCCTTGATAATTTTCGTCAAGAACGTTTTCTATTTGAATTTTTTCGAGTCTATTTTCTGGTAAATCTGTTTTTAAATTCAAAATTGTTAATGCTCTTAAAATTTTAAGCTTAAAACCTCCTATTTTCTGATAAACGTTTTGTTTTGAAGCTTCGTCAAATTGCAAATGATGTTCATTAACGTACCCTATAAAATCATTATATTTAGTTATCAAACTAATTTTGTATTGTTCCACCCTACGTTTTTTCTCTTCAATGTCGCGCGGCAATTCTCTAGTTTCGTAATTGAATATTGTCTTTGCAATATCTTCAAACGCTTTTTTCAAAGCGTCATATTTCTTTTGATCAAACACGCTCGACATATGTGAAATTTCGCAGAGAATTCGGTGGAAACAAATCAAATTAATTTGAGTAGCTAAAATAAAACTTGACTCGATTTCAAAAAAAAAAAAATGAAAAGATTTAATTCAAAATTCTTAACTTAATTTCCGCTCCGCTTCGTGTTATCTGTTGCCAATTAACTTCCTCTGTTCGTCCTTCTCTCGAGTTCTTTGCGCGCTTAGCTCTTTCCCAAGGTTAAGTCGTATATTAGATTCACTTAATGCAGGTTTTCATTGTTGTTTTAGCATAAATATTATTTCTCACGGTACGTCCTTATTATTCAAAGTTCATTTTTGATTCAATTGAATGTATGATTTATGTTTGTGTTCATCTACGTTGTTTTTTTTTTTTTTTTTTTTTTTTTTGTCTTTATTTCAATAAATGTTTCGTTTTCACTCTTTAAAAAGGTCTTTTTCTATGATTGCTTTTCTTTGCTTATTCATGCCATTACTTCGATGCCGTTGACTTCGCCAGCATTTATCATTTGCATTTGCATATCATTTGAACGCACATTTACTTTACACTTTTTAACGGTGAACACAGTTATCAAAACAGCTACTAACACAGCCAATAACACGATACCGCACACTGAGAAAATAGTTAAACTTGATTCTTCATTTGCTTGTTGGATTTGAGTTACGTTGTAAATTATCATTTTTTCGATCGGCTTTTCTCTCGACATTTCGCTGACTTCGTAGCCAATGCCACCAGCTGTTCCCCAAGATAATGCTTTCTTGCCAACGATCTTCAATGTTTCCAAAATTACTTCACCCCACATAGTTGCCAGGATGGTTGAGTCTTCCGTGCTTGAAATCCGCCCCACTCACTTTTATTTAACACAAAAATTGCATCATTTCCCAATTTCTCTTTTTTTTTTTTTGCTTTCTGCTTTCTTGTCTGAGTGGTAAAGCAGTTCAAAGTCGTCGCAGCGCCAATGTAATAGGATTAATAAGTGCGACTGGTTTCATGTACTAAAGAAGACTGATTTATTAAATGTTCATTCGATACATTGTTCTTTTCGTCGAACACACGTTTCTTGTCCGCGTATGCACTTTGCATATTCGGGTGTGTGTTTTTATGACGAATCGCCGGTCGCTTACTTATGCATGCGTTTTATCGCATTCAGGTAAGCGATCCGTGATTTACATCAAATATGTTTACAATGGTGTACTACTAACTATCTTATCATTACAATCCAACTGTCGGGAATTACAGTAAAGTGTTTTTTTCTTCTGATCCAAATGAAATTCCAAATTACAATACGGAAACCAAATTCTACTGGAATGAAAATGTAAGCGGTTGTTACGATGGATTCGTTGCTAAACAATATACGAATTTAAGTGATGCAGAAAAATACATTAGTTGGAAACGACCAATATATTCAAATCCAGCTGTTGCTGGCCCAAAAACTCGTTTTCGTTTTGAGGATTATGTTACTGTGGACGAAATTACTGTGGTGAGTAATTTGAAAGAGCACAAATAAAGAATTTTTTTTTTATTTCAATATCATTCGATGGTAAAACATTGTGTATTCTAGGAAAGTGATGACGAATTGAGCGACAATGAATCACCAAATGTGTCTCTTGTTCAGAATCAAAATTTCAATCAAATCTCGATTGATTCGGCTGAAGTAAGTGTAAATTTTACAAAACAATGATATTTTTTCGAATATTGACGTCACCATATGAATATTTCAATTTTAGATTGACGAAAATCGATTGCCAGGAAAGGGTGTTGAAAGTGGATCGTCAATTGGCGCTCGTACGTCACAAAGTCAACAAAATGCTGTTGGCCTGAATGTTGTTGTTGTTGCTACTCCATTGACAATTGCTTCGGCACAAGTAAGTTTTCGTAATACATTCGATTGGGATGGCCGATATCTTTCAATTCCAATTTTGTTGTTCATTGATTATAACAGAGTGATGACACATTTGATGTGGCCAAATTGTCTGCTGTGTCAACTAATGATGGTATTGCATCAATTCAAATTCATTCGGCTGAAGTGAGTGTTTGAAAACACTGCAAACAATTCTTTTTCAATAATTAAATTACTTGAGTATAATTTGAACATTTCTATTTTAGCAAAGAGAATATGTTGACTTTGTACATGCTGAAATTGGAGCTTTGCCAAGTGAACCGATGGTGTCAGATGTATCAAATGATGTATCTTTACAAGAAGCAAATAAGCAATCAAGTATTCGAACGTTAATGGGGGGTTTGTCAGTTCCATGGCTACCTCGAGCAGGCCAAAATCCAGGAACGCAGCTGTTGAAATTCGACAGAAATTTTGGGGCTGAATATGGATATTTGGAAGATTCTATGGTGAGACTTATTTTTTTTTCAAATTTTTTCGTTTCTATTATTGCTGTTTCGTTTAATTACAGGGTAATCGTTTTTATCCGGTATTGAAGCTCGAAATCAAATCTGACGAAATTCGAAAACTGAAAAATACTAAGAACTTGGTGGTTTACGATAGTTCATTTTTATCGTATTTGTTGAATGTTGTTCGTGCTGATGGTGAAATTTCCAGCCTTGAGCCTCATGTGTTGAAATTTCTGAAAGGTAATTTACCTACATGATCATAAATCATTAGTGATGTTGTTATTATAATCATTCACTGTGTTCACCATTACCTTTTTCAGACATTTTCATTGAACGGATTGGAAATGATTCGAAACGTTTAAAATGTTTTGCGAAAATCATAAAAAAAGAGCAAAGAAGAGAAGGCTTAAATCATGGAACAAAAAAGTCCTAAACATTAAAAGATTTTCATTTAAAAATATATTGATGATTCATTCACATTTACATTCAAATGTTAAATTTATTAGAATATTATTATTTTACTAACTAGTTACAACCAAATGGTGATTAGAACAAAATCAATTTGAAAAATTTGGTCCATTTCTAACTGGCTTTGTTTTATTTAATTAATAAAAAAAAATTAAAGCACGGTTGTCTTTTGTCTAACATCTTGTTCTATTATTTATTGTCCCAAATTATGAGCATTCTTTAGATTATAATTACGAATTAATTTGCCTTGTGTCATTCTTGTAATTGTTTTACTCGCAAATATGGATCTTTTGTCTAAATATTCTTGAACAATTAGCTGAATAAAATCATGTTTATGATTATGATTGTCATCAAAAATTGAAGAGACAAAAAATCGAGAGATGTCGATGGATTTAAGAATGTGGTTGACAACTGCATTATAAGAAACATTTTGATTTTGACATTTTTCTAAAATATATTCTACAGTTTCAATAATGGATAGGGTACTTTTGCAAGGCGGCAATATATCACTGGTTTTTTCTTTGAATAATATAAAACTGTCGTCTGTAATCTCATTTTCACAAAACACGTTTATGCATGTCAGGCAACATTTTGATCCTTTCTGATGGATTTTTCGAATAACACTCTCTTCTACTTTGCTGGCTATATATGCTTTTGAGTTATTTTGCAATTTTACACTGAGCTCTTCATTTGAAGCAACTTCCTCAATGTTATTAATATTTTCAAAGCCAATACTCGAAAGTATTTCGAGTTCAATAGAATTAATTATCGGTGGAAGAGATATTTTCTTCTTCGATGATACTGTCAAAGCTTTTGTAACATCATTTGTACAATTTGATTTTTGAGATGTAGTCACTTCATTATGCAATAATAATTTTCTATACGCAGCAAAAAATTGCTGCTCACTGGGATTATCATTGTTGCCATTCATTCGGCGGATACACCCAAAAAAATTTTCAAGTTTATCTTGTGATAAACTAAAAGCATAGAATTTATCAAATCCATTGTGTTTAATATGATCATTGTATATACCCAAGAAACTTGTTGTGTTGTGGAAGAAACCAAAAAATGGAGTGAATGACTTTGATTTCAAAATTGAAATTTTCTTTTCATTATTCATTATTTGTAGACCGCTGATATATCTTTTGGCGTAATTGAAAAATTCAGTAAATCTATGTACGGTTTCTTCAGAGAACGGTTGCTTATTTTCTTTGCTGCAATGATTAAGTTTTGTGTTCATTATGTCGAACAACTGATCAAAAAGACGAAGACATTTGGTGGTACCACCACTTTTAGCGAATTTCGGATTTTTAATGTTCTCCAAATATTCAAGTGACGTAGCTACGCTACAACTCACTGTTTCTACCGCTAAGCGGACATTCATTTTGTTGTCTTCATATTGGATATGTGATTTCGTAAGTTTGTTTCCTAAGTTTATATTTTCGGACATTTGGAGTTCATATAAATCAAATATATATTGCCATTTTATTTCTTGATCGTCTCCGTCATATAGAATCTTTTTATTGCCAAGACAGTTTCGAATTAGTTTTATCATATGTGGTACGTCTAATACCACATAAACATTTTTCCCTTCATCATATGGATGCTTAAAAAAGGGTTGTCCAAATTCAAAATTGGCACCGAGTATTCTAGAGGCAGCTATATTTTCAGCTGCACCATCGGATGTTATAGATGCCAGTATAGCACCAAATTTTATGCAGTCTCAACATTGCCTCATGCAATATTGCCGCTTTTTCTGCGCCAGTTAAGCCAATTGTTAGAAAATAACCTACAGGAATTTTAAAATTATCATTTAGTCCACACACCATCAAGACTAACGCTTTTGTAGATAATGGTGAAAATGTTTCATCAATACACGCTCTGCCAGCAGTGTTATGTCCATAAAATTGTTTCTTCGAACTGTCCCATTGAGAATGTTGTCTTATATACATCTCATCATGTATTAATCCTACGACCAACTCTTTCTGTTTTTCTGATTTACTTTCTTCAACTTTCTGCCTTAGAGCGTCAAACGCACATTCAGTGAATCCCGGATTTCCATCAATTGCACTATACCAACTACGTAGAGTGCGTGCACATGGCAGGTGACGACTAAAAATTTCACGTATATAATCATATGCCTTCGGTGAGTAATAATGAACTGTGAAACAGAAAATTCTTACAGTTTCACAATACTTTTTGAATGAATTTCCGAATTGCAAACACTGTAAAATTTCATTTTGTTTGCACTCCTGAAATTTGATAACAAAATTAAATATTAGAATATTTCACGCTGACTATCATGCAGAGAATTTCAGAAAATTACATGTAAATATCCCATTACACAAATTCTTCTACATAATTGAAATTGAATTATCTCAAAAATTTGAGCAAAGTTTTATTTTTATTACATATACTACTCACATATAGATACATAAACCATTCTCCCTTGTCTTTCATTTCCATTTGTCCATTTTACCCAATGTAAAAAATCCATTTTAATCTCTTTCCCCATACCATGATAAAAAAACATAGAAAACAATCATATGAATGGTAAAAATAAAAATTACATTTGGATTTGGATTAATATCTTCATCCTTATGTTTTTCTTCCACAGACTCCATACCCATCTTTTGTGTTTTTGCTTCAACAATATTTTGATAATAGCGGAGAGATTTTTTCAGCTTTTTTATGTCAGCTGACTTAATTTTCAAGTTGTTCTTCAGCTTTTCGATCAGAGCTTGGCTTTGAACTAGCTCCACGCTTTGGTTAACTAGTTCTGTATATATTTCTTTTGTGATTGTATGCGTATTTCTAAAAAACAAAAAATCATTATTTGAGCGGAAAAAATATTTATACTAATTTATTTACTTTAAATCTGTATTTGCATTCAATGTGTTTGAACTCTCATCAATAAAAAAATCAGCGCCAAGAATGTTCGACACAAAATTTTGATTTTCAGTCTCAGTGTCAGTATCAATGTTATTGATTACATGAGAACTTGAGACATCTTCCTTGTTAATAACGGGTAGAGCAAGATGAATATTTGCACCATTGAATTCACTTGAGGTTGGAAAAATTGATGGAACTCGTCCTGGAAAAATCGTCTTCCTTTTACCAATGGTTTTCACATCAGTGTCTGCAAAATGTAGCGAACATATGTGAAATGTTTGCACTACATAATCAAACGGCTGTACTTTTTCTATAGATCTTATCCATTCACTACGAATGGGCTCTTTCAAAGGAACACTACAAAAATATCGATTGAAAATATTTAATTGATTCAATTAAGTGAAGAACTTTCCACAAAAATAATTTACACTGCATTCAAAGTAAAAAAGATCAAACGATTATTACCTAAAAAAGGTAATATTTGTTCCTTTAGAAAATCGGGACAAACAACCTTTTATTTTACAGTTTGGCATTGTTTTCCTTAATATTCTTCTATATATTCCAAATTTTTATTGCACAATTTTTGACCATATACTTAGAATATTCTTTTAAAATTGGTAGTTTAAATGTTCTAGCCAAAGTTCAGCCGCTTTATTTTAAATGGATTTAAATTAAGTGTATAAATCGCGCTAAATGATGCATCATAACAACTGAAAGAGTGGCAAATACAATCAAACACAATACATGCAAAATCATATAAGTAACATTGAAATACAGAAACACACAATACATTTTTGTAGCTAACGGCTGTTGACAGCTATAAAATCAGATAAACAATAACATACAATAACATACAAATTTCAAATAAACGTCAAACAGCCACAAGTGAACCAAAGTAAACTGAATGACACAATGACACACACCTCACAGCTCATCACAACAACCGACAACAACGGAAAATCTATCATTTGAATTTATAACGTGTAACACTCAAGTGTTTTTTTTATCAAGCACAAAAGTGACAAAATTTCATAATTACATTGAAATATACAGACAGCATAAAAATGGCATCAAATGATTTCTTTGTGATTGTTTTAAAACAAAATCGATCAATAATATCGCAAAAAAAGTGGATTGAAAATCCAACTGTCGGGAATTACAGTAAAGTGTTTTTTTCTCCTGATCCAAATGAAATTCCAAATTACAATACGGAAACCAAATTCTACTGGAATGAAAATGTAAGCGGTTGTTACGATGGATTCGTTGCTAAACAATATACGAATTTAAGTGATGCAGAAAAATACATTAGTTGGAAACGACCAATATATTCAAATCCAGCTGTTGCTGGCCCAAAAACTCGTTTTCGTTTTGAGGATTATGTTACTGTGGACGAAATTACTGTGGTGAGTAATTTGAAAGAGCACAAATAAAGAATTTTTTTTTATTTCAATATCATTCGATGGTAAAACATTGTGTATTCTAGGAAAGTGATGACGAATTGAGCGACAATGAATCACCAAATGTGTCTCTTGTTCAGAATCAAAATTTCAATCAAATCTCGATTGATTCGGCTGAAGTAAGTGTAAATTTTACAAAACAATGATATTTTTTCGAATATTGACGTCACCATATGAATATTTCAATTTTAGATTGACGAAAATCGATTGCCAGGAAAGGGTGTTGAAAGTGGATCGTCAATTGGCGCTCGTACGTCACAAAGTCAACAAAATGCTGTTGGCCTGAATGTTGTTGTTGTTGCTACTCCATTGACAATTGCTTCGGCACAAGTAAGTTTTCGTAATACATTCGATTGGGATGGCCGATATCTTTTAATTCCAATTTTGTTGTTCATTGATTATAACAGAGTGATGACACATCTGATGTGGCCAAATTGTCTGCTGTGTCAACTAATGATGGCAATGCATCAATTTCTAATGGTTCGACTACTGTAAGTATTTGTTTGTACTTGCAAACGGATTGAAATTGTTTCGATATTGAAAATTGTACCATTCGAATTAATTTATGTGATTTAATTTTAGCAATTCGATGGTCAATTGCCATGTATGAATGTTGATGGTGAAACGATGAGTGTGTCGTTGTCACACACTCAGAAAGACATTTCGGTGGAAAGTGCATTGGCCGAGCTGAATGTTTCTGGCCAAAAAAATGATGTCACCGCATCAGTTTCAAATGATTCGGCTGAAGTAAGTGTGAATTTTACAAAAACATAATTTTTTTTTCGAATGAAGAAATTAAATTCTTAATCATTTAAATGTTTCAATTTTAGATTGACGAAAATCGATTGCCAGGAAAGGGTGTTGAAAGTGGATCGTCAAGTGGCGTTTGTACGTCACAAAGTCAACAAAATGCTGTTGGCCTGAATGTGAAGTTGGAAAATGAAGTGGTCACTCTTCGTTCAGCTGTATTGAAGTTAAATGAACGGCTTGGAAACGAGGACATCATTACATCTTCAGATGAATCATTGGACAATATATCTGTGGGAGAGCCTGTAGCTAATACTCGACATATGCAACGGGATAGTCGTTTAGCTTCTCGGTACTTTTACATCACAAATGTA
Source organism: Resseliella maxima (assembly GCA_029041755.1). NCBI lineage: Eukaryota > Metazoa > Arthropoda > Insecta > Diptera > Cecidomyiidae > Resseliella > Resseliella maxima. The sequence continues at coordinate 156,195 of JAQOWM010000916.1, read as the reverse complement.
ATTATCATAAATAATTGGAATAATTTCAAAATATAATGCCTTTTTCGTTTTAGTCTTCAGGAGATCGTCTGTTCTTGGATGAAAGCGTCAAAGTCAAACTGGGTGTTGTTCAGCAGCTAATAAAAATGAATGAAACCTATCCGAAGACTTCTGCTGATTTCGATTTTGAATTTTTGGTTCATTTAATAAACGCAGTATTTCCAATAATTGACTTGAAATTGTGTTTCAAAAAGTCGTCATTGAAGTATGTTTCTCGATCGAAATTGAAATTTGTTAAAGGTAGAAACTATTTTTGTTTGATTTGTTTAGTTTTAAGTACTATTTAGCATAAATTGATAAGTGATAATCACTTAGTGATTATCGTGAACTTTAAATTATATTGAATACATTCCTAATTTTAGTGTCTCATTTTTCTATTTTACAGATATATTCAATGAGCGTGGTGTTAACGATATAAAACGAAAACAAAAATTCAAAACCATTTTTCTTAATGCTTGTGAATATATTATTGAAAAAAATAAATAAATAAATAAAAAAACAGTATGATTTGTTTTGATAAGTGTTTTTCATTTTATGCAAATAATCTGGTTCATCTCTTGTCTCTTATTTCCTGCCACAAATTCAATATGAACAACAAGTTATGCTAAGATTGGAATAACTCGAAACAAATTATAGCGACATGTTACTTGCCAACGTCTTTTGATTGTTTATGTTCGTGTTCCTTTTGGTTTTATGTATTTGGTCTTTTGTGGTTTTTTGCACCGTTATGATTGATTGAAATTGTGACATTTCTCTTTTGAAAATTCATAGTCATTCATGTCCTATGGACGAAGAGACTTAAATCAGTGGAAATTGAGGACAACGTTAATAATTAAACAAAACAAAATGAACAACAACATCCGACAAGTTGGCAAAGGCCATGGAAATCTCCTTGTAGATATTTCCAAAGATAAGCGGGTAAGGAAATGAACTATATAATAAACTAAATCAATATAAATAAATGAAGATTTTTTCATATATTTTCAAACATTTCAGTTCCAGCATTTATTGGAACAGGAAAAAAAAAATGATTGCGACAAAAATAAGCAAATCCACGAAAGACCTGTGGCAATGGAAAAGATGAAGAAAGAAAAGATGAAATGAAATCGGAGCAATGGACCAACAAAATAAAAATGAAAAAATTTAAAGATGAACAAAATAAAAATGAACAAAAAAATATTTGGAAAGAAAATATTTGGACAAAAAATAAATCACACAAAGATACAAATTTGATTGTTTTGATTTTATTGATTAATATCTCTATAGAGATGAGTAGCGCCACCTAACTACTCATTTCGCTTTCACTAACTGTCATTTATTTAATACAATGGAACCGACCGCTGTTCGGAACAACTGATGAATTCCACGCTAGATTGAACAACCGATGTAACCATTGAATCCCTACTGAACCACTGCAAATTAAATATTCATTCCTAAACTCATCCACTCCTGCTGCTTTACCCCAACTTAATTTCCTAACCGCCAGCTCTATCTCACCTATGCTTATTTCTTCTTCTTCGACTTCATTCACACTTTCATTCGCACTAACATTCTGATCCACTCCGTTTTCAACATTCAAAAGTTCCTCGAAATATTCTCTCCAACGTTTTAATACATTCTTCCTACCAATCACTAGCTCTCCTGCCTCGAAATATACAAGAAATATACAACTGACAATATATTCAATCAGCAAATAATTATTATATTTATACATCTAGATCGTAAATAGAATTTGGGCGTAATTTTGATGAATAAATTTCAAAAACTTTTCGATTTTACAATAGATACCGATTACGTTTATTATGCATTTGCGGGCGATGAAGAAATTCTCCACGTTTCCGAATCCAATCCAGAATTTCCCTGAAACTTGGATCTGGAAAGAATTTGCAAATATTAGGTTAACTTCAATGATCTTATCCATTTTCAAATAGCTTCTTACTTTTCTGTGGATGAATATACTCTAATGAATGATCAATTCACGAGATAGAAAATAAGATTTAAAATCCAATTGAATATTTATTCCCAAAAACACATTCCCTATTTGACCCTTAATTAAAATGGTGAAACGAACGATTTTTCATTTTTTTACATTGTTAGTAAATATTTTGGTTTTAAACTATTCAATTTAATAGTGCTTTCGATTGTTTCAAGTTGTTTTCTATTAGCAAGAAGAAAAAAATCTTTAAATGTTTTCTGTTTTTCTCATAATAATTTTATTTTGTGAAAACGATTTTGTGTATCAATTTCATAAAATTGATCAAACTATGGTTTTATATTCAGCAGAGAATTCATCTCCAACTGCTTCACCAAATGACAATGCAATTTTGTATGGTCGAAGTTTAACAACAATAAAAAAAACTGACATTGGACCATCTCATGTTTTACGGACAAATACCCGGCCACCATTAACCGGACCATATGCATTTTCGCGCATTCCAAAACCATACTGGAATCGACCACGTGTTCATCTAATGAACGATATTAGTGATACATTTTTGTTTGTTAATTTTTCCTCGGGGTAACTATTTGCTTTATTTTTGCAAATTTAATGCTTTTCATTCAATAATAATCAAACTATAGTTTATAAACATGCGTATAATTCATTCAACAGTAACTAGTGTTGGTGGTGGTTTTTATTTAGTGAATTGTAACATTTGTTTTCTATTATGGCATTTTCGTCCCATCCGCATCCAAATGATCCTCATCCATTTTCTGTCTCGTGTACATCAATGCATGCATCATTTCACACATACAAAATGTCACCATTTAACAATATTATTAAAACAAAATTCATATTTTCACAGCTACGAGGGTCGCCATACGATTTATAGAAAAGTACCAGATACAATTACATCGTGGGTTCTAACTGGATTGTCATTCCCAAACATGCCATATCTGATTCAACAAAAATTGAAATTTCCGCCGTTGGTAAGCAATTTATTGAATTGTGTTTCTTTTTTATTTATTCACGATTAATACATTGCACTCATTTCATTTGATTAGGTGATAGATTCTTGGTTACTCAGTTAAAAATATTGAAAGATTAATTCGAATGTCAGATGGATGTGGTGAACAAAATATGTTAAATTTTGTGCCAAATGGTAAATGCATTTGGTAAAAGAGATAGAAGTGGAAGCACGTGGCTAACAGCATTTGTTGCTCGATCATTTATTCAAGCGTCCAAATATATTCAAGTTGAACAGCGAGTTATAAATGAAACTTTAACTTAGCTTAGCCGTATTCAAGTGTCCAATGGAAGCTTCCCTGAAGTTGGAGCTGTGATTTCAGCTGAAATGCAAGTCGGAAGTGGAAAAGGTACGTTTTTATGTTTTTTCAATCAAGTTGATTTCTGATTTTTGAAGAGAGTTTTTGATTTTAATATTATTTTGACATTTTTAATTATATTTTCAGGCACCGCAATGACTGCATACGTTTTAATAGCATTTTTAGAAGACAAAGTAAGTTTGATACGATCTATACTTCTTAATTTGGGGAATTAATAAATATTCATGCAAAGCAAACATGTATCAAAATGTAATCAACAAAGCAATTGACTACGTAATACGAAATATGGAAGAAAATGATGATATTTATTCATATGCAGTTGCAGCCTATGCGCTTCAATTGGCCAATCACAATTCCAAAAAATATATTCTCGAAACATTTGATTTAAAATCAATGAGAAAAGGTATTTAAAAAAAATGTTTTCCTTTTTTTCCGTCAAAAAATTCAGAATGCGCGAATTAAAACAAATCATTTTTGAAACATTAGATGATAAAAAATGGTGGGAACGGCCGGTCACAATCAGATGCCAAAAATATTTGGTATATAAAACCAAATTCAGTGAATAACATCATATGGATTATTGGCACTATTAGAAACTGGTCTTTATTCCGATGCATTGCCAATTGTCAAATGGCTTGTCAATCAACGAAATGAATTAAGTGGTTTTCAATCAACACGAGATACATTTGTTGGATTAAAAGCATTGGCAAAATATGCTGAAAGTCGAATAGTTATAACAATGTTCAAATACAATATAAATACGAAGGCGGTGAAAGTTGAATCAGCGTCAATGAGAGAGAGAGAGAGGCCACGTTTCACATTGGATCCACAACCAAACAAAAATTCACATCAAGACTATTTACATCTAACTGTTTGCACCAGGTATTTCATTTTACATGCATTTTTGCAAAACTCGGGAAAATATTTTAATAATAATTTATTTTCTTTCTAATTTTTTTGAAAATTTCGAAATTATTTCATACAATAAATAGCTTTGTTTCTGTTCAAAAAGAGAATAAGTCAAATATGGCTATTATGGAAGTACAGTTTCCTAGTGGTTTTACAGCCGATTTAGATACTCTACCATCGCTTGAAGTCTCTGAAAATGTAATGAAATTTGAAACAAAGAACAGCAATACAGTTGTTGTTGTTTATTTTGATCATTTATCTCGAGAAGAGGTGTGTCAAACACTTGATGCATTCCGTACGCAAAAGGTTGCGAACAACGACCAGCTGCTGTTACCATTTATGATTATTATGACAATTGTATGTTATTTATTACTGTTCTCAATTTTACACATAAATTTTTATAATTTCTATATTTATTTAGCCCGTCGAGCACGTCAATTCTATAAAATTCCAGAAACAACTCTATATGAAATATGCGAAGGAAGCGATTGCAGTGATACTTGCCAGATTCGAGCTTCAGAACAACGAAGTTATGATTCAGTATTTGATGACATAGCATTAGCTAGAGTAATGGAAACCAGTTATTTTCAATCAATATACAGTTCGGTCGCACTCATTTTAGTCTCTAGTTTATCGACTTTATATCTACATATGCACAGTAAACAATTTGTTACTATTGACATTTAGGTTTTGTTCTATACCGCCAATTAACTAAAAAAAGTACTGAAATTCTATTTCATTTTTAAATATAAAATGCGTTTAAATATTTTAATGGTTTTTATACTCAATTATGAAATAGACCTTAAGTACTTTTTTTAGTAATTTGGGTCTAAATTGGCGGTATAGAGCAAAACCTGAATGTCAATAGTAACTCAATGTTTACTGTGTGTAAAACAAACAGAAAAATAATGTAAAATTTAACATTTTATTTACATTCCAATTAACCAAATATATTACTTAAGTTTAGATTTGTATCATAGCGCCAGATTTGTCTTTAAAACGATTAATTTATATTTTGAAGTACTGATACGAAACAACGGTTAGGCATACATTTATCAAACAATGCCATAAATAATAAAATAGTGATATATTCAATTGTTATAGAAAGTAGTTCCGAAATTAATGAATAAAACTGCAAGTGAAGTAAATTGAAACCAAATCGATTCATAATCGGAGGAAAAATTCTGTAGTAGCTCCATCGTTTAAGTTTAAAAAACCAATCTGTGTTGAGGAATGAGAAAAATCACATTGTATTGCAATGAATTATTCACTGTTAAACACACATCTGATCATTTGAATTCATAAATACCAAAATGCACAGAACAAATGTGAGTATGATCATCATGAAATAATGAGTTTAGATTTAAAAACAATTGTAAGACAGAAAAATCTCCCATTTTCGTTATTCACGTTAAATTAATTAAATGAAATAAAACATAGAAAAGTAATCCCAAAAGTCAAGCTTTGCAAATATGTAAATTTTAATCAGAAATCGCCCGTATTTAGGTATCACTTTATTAAAACAAAAAGTTTAATTACGAAAAGTGAACTTGTGATTTTTTTTTTTTTTTTTTTTTTTGATGTGAAACGAAATGAAGAAACAAAAACAATTAAGATCTGACTAGTTTTTATACAATTGTTTTCTACTGTTAACAGACAAAATTATAATTATGTTAACTAACAAACTTGCAAATTGTGACACCAAAAAGAGAACATATCTTCTATCTTCTTATGGAATATAATTTTTCTCAAATAAGTTCAGCATTTTCGATGCTTTTTTTTTTTCAATATTCATGTATTGTATTGAAAACAAGATGATGTTGCTTTTTTTGATTCATTGTGATGTCAACTCTTACGAATGAAGAATTAGCAATCAAAATATCAGAGAAGCAAGTCATTAACGAAATGCAAAATCGTTTTGGGTTTTTCTATTAATACTTAGGAAATGATGTGAACTTACTTTCAGGTTTGATGTTTTAAAAAAATGTCACTATTTTTCTCTGAATTTTGTCTACACCACTAATACATTTATTACATTGATCAACAATTGTACATTTGTACTATTTGTTTAATTTCTGATCATAGTGGTTCACAGTGTAGCGGGAAGCTCTGATGACCCCCTCCCTTAACTTGAAGCCACCCCCCTAGGTGCCACACAGCTTACAAAGCTGAAGACCTTTTTTGCTCTTCATAGAAAATGTTTTCGAATTGCTAGGGGTTTTCTTTCAAAAGCTTTTTTTTTCATGTTTCTGATATAGTATTTGTATGGTTCCCTATTTGCGTTTCAAAACGTTGGTACCATAGAAGACATTTGAATGAAATAGATGGAATTAAAATAATCAAATCAAATGAGAAGTAAATCCTACGTTCTAGCGTTAATATTCATCATCTTTATTTCTATTTCATTGAATTAAAACATAATGTAGTAATAGTTAAAGTAATAATCATTAAACTTGATGTGTTTAATTGAAGAGTGGTACGCTGGAGCTTTCAGTTTCCGAGTAATATCGTGGCGCCATCGCAAATTTGCGAGGATAATTATTTGGAAACATTGAAGCATTGAAGCTATTTCACAATAATTCTAGGCTAACTCACTCTTTCAAGAATGACATTCTACTGTCAAAAAGAGCGCGAATCGTACATAGAATTCAACTGAATCGCATTGAATTTCAATGAATCAGAATGAAACACAAAGAATCGCATTGAATCGCAACGTATGAAATATCTATCTACCGTACCGAATCAGTACGGTAGATGGACATTTATCATTGTTCATTATATATTATACGTTGCGATTCAATGCGATTCTTTGTGTTTTGTTGTGATTTGTTGTGATTTATTGTGATTCAATGCGATTCAGCTCAATTCTATGAGCGATTCGCGCTCTTTTTGACAGTAGAATGTCATTCTTGAAAGAGTGAGCTAGCCTAGCAATAATTTCATTGTATGTTGTCATTTTGTCTATTGTTCTGTATTTTATATGAGAAGAACAGCATAAATGAAATGTCGTGTGTATGTATTGGTAATGAAAGTATTTGCTTGGCCGTATAAATTGTATGCCAAGTAGAGTCGTTAATCACCAATATATACGCACTCAAATATTTTTTGTGCTAGCTGTATTTCATGCGTAATGAACAACATTACAAAAGTGATATATCATACGCATATATTGGTGATTATCGACTCTGTTTGCCACACAATTCACATGGACAAACAGAAGTGTTAATTACCATTACATACACACGGCATTTCTCTTGTGCTGTTCTCTACATATAAAATACAGAAAAACAGACGAATGACGACACACAATAACAATATTGTGAAATAATTTCAAAGTTTCTGAATAATGACCATCGCTACTTTAAGATGGTGTAACGATAGTGTTCGACTTAACTTAAATGCATTACGCAAATGAAGTGTACGGTGAGATCGATTTGAATGAGTATACGATTAAATTCATACAATAAAAATTTCAAGTGTGTTAATTATAAATTATCAGTATACATCTCTATTTCTGTATTCGCACAGTCTAGACTCTATACTATATAGCTGACCAGTCTACCTACAAGTATATACAAACAATGCGGTATCGCATATATATATCCATTGGATATTTTGCATATTTGCGATATTTTGCTGCGTTTATTCGTCAGATGTATTACACAGTAACGGTGTCACGCACAACATGTAGAGAACAGAGCGCATTGGTAGTTGCATCGCAAATACAAACACAAATGAGCGCTAAGTGCTTAGTGTATGGTGTATTAAAATACGAATACATACGAACAGCGAGCACCCGAATGCTGATGAGCGAAAAGAAATAAGAAAGAAAGAAAGCTAGAAAGAAAGTGTTAAAACGCAGCAAAATATCCCAAATATGCAAAATATCCAATGGATTTATATATGCGATACCGCATTGTTTGAGTATATACCAGTACAAATGACCTCTGCTACAATACCAAGTCAAGTTAATTGATTTATTTCCAGTAACGATGAAACTTTCAATCATTCGCTATTTTTTTCGCTTTTGGAACATTTTTGTTTATAATACTTATTTCCATGTTAAACCATAGTACAAGTTATACATTGCACGTCGTGAATTTTTTCTACAAAATTTAACCTGCGGAAGTGTGTGCATTACGTGTTTTATACATTACATGGAATAAACAAACGCCAAAGTCAAACATTTGAAGTGAAATTTTGTTGTAAATAGAAAATGTAAAACTTGATATAAAATTTCTTCGTTTGAATATAAACTGATTTCTATAAAAGACTTCTCCGCGAGTTTTTTATACTTTTAATGTGTAATTTTTATAATTTTTAATTTATTTTGTTTTTAAATTTTTTTCCCGACTTCAAGTCGGGATTTTGAAAAAAATGAGTGATGATGTAAGAGAATGTTATTATTGCCAGTGATGGTGTATTTTAGTTTTCATTTGGATTCGTTTGATTTATAATTTCAAAAACCGCCATATCATTCACTTTGTTAATGTATTTACAGATATATTTAATTGATTTCACAGAATTGCATACTTCAACATTTATATGCGCATTGAACATTTTCGATAATAGAGGATTATATGGCACTACCCATCTATTATCAATATCTATATTAATATTCCGTAATATTTTAATAGTTTTTTGACCGCCATCTTCTGGTTTTCGTCTGCGATACAGCGGATAGCCATCTAAGCCAGTTTGAGTTTCTTGAAGAAATTCCCTTGGATATCTTTTTGTACATATTTTGTCTTTCATACATGGTGAAGTTGGATTTAATGCTCCACATGGTCCATGAATCATATGTTTACACACAATGTCAAATAATACTTCATCTTCATTTGGATTTGGTAATTCAGCGGCAATTATATCATCGATTTGGGTTGATTCTAATTTTTGTTCTAACCAGATTAAAATGTGAGCGTGGGGTAAACCCCTTTTCTGCCATTCTACTGAGTACATCCAACACTGAGTTTCTCCAAATATATGACTTTTCACAATTACATTCATAAATCTTATTAACTTCTGTTTAAAAACTCTTGCTGTAATATCATGTCGGTCTGCTGGAGATTGCGCATTTAAAAGTAGAGCATTGATTTCAGACCACTTTGGATTACATGTAAATGTAATAAATAAATCTGGTCGACCATATTGTCTTACATATGTAAGAGCATCTTGAACATACTCTTGCATGTGCCTTGGACTTCCTATATACGTGGCTGGAAGTATCACCATTTGACCAATTTTATTTGCATTTCCATCATTATAATGATGATAATTATTAATTGCATCACGCAGATGAATATAATCTTCTACACGAAGTTTCTTTTGATTTAAACGAATAAACAAAAGTCTTTCAGTTTCAATTTTTGCGTAGAAATCCACTATGAACTGATGAAATAGTGCTCGACATTTCAGAATGTGATTCGATTGATTAGCTCTTATCATTATACGATGCGCGTAAAAATCTTTTGAGGATACCTTTAAAAATGATTGTTGTTAATGTTTTGTTTTTTGAAATTAATTATACTTAAGTATTAATTAATGCTACGAACTTTTTTATCATTTGTTACTCCTGTTGTTGGATTTGTTTGCATTATTTTAAAATGATACCCATCATCTCCTTTTGGAAATATTAAAGGATATTGAAGAGCATCATAAGAGCGATGTGTTTCAGTTACATGTTGTAGGCCTGAAATTCTCTGATTAATGATAATATCTCGACTTCCACACTCTGTTCCCACCATGACAATTGCAACATCATTTACAGTCGGAGCATTATAACGTCTTTCGTGTTCTCCAGATGGTGTTTTATCCGCTTTAATTATAACTTTATAATCATTAGATGGTATTTTTTCTAATGCGTATTTAAATATTGATCAAATGATTGTGTTCATGAAGTAATTTTTGCAAATTTGAAATTATTTCGCGTTTTGTTCCACGACCTATTGCACAACGCTTATCAGTTTCGATGTCTTGATCACCCATAAAATAAATTTGTAAAAATTTTGAATCGTTTTCAAATGAAGGTAGTAGTGAACCAATTTTGTGATAAATTTGTCCTTGCACTTTGAATGTAGGCATAAACCCAACATCGCTTACAATTTTTGATGATCCAAAAGATGTCATTTGAAAACATGAATTATATTTTCGTACATTTTCCAAAAAATGTCTTGATAAAGGCGTTGTTCCTGACACGTAACTCCGAAGTGGTTCTGGAGGGTCATTTAGTGGTTGTAATACAACCTTTCCATTTGAACAACACATTCCAGGAGGTTCTTTTCGAAATTTTAATGCATTACAGTATAAACATAGTTCATCCATTTCCCCAATAATAACATTTGGATGCACACTGCATATAAAAATGATTATATAAAGAGGGTTTGTCATTCTTCTACTGAAAATACGTCAACTAATACATACATAGTTGCTTCACAGTTTTTATACATTTCATTTCACTGTTGATTTTGAAATCAATATTTGTAACCAACTTCACCTTTAATTAGCATGCGACCAACTTCACTTTGATTAGTACAATGTTTCAACGTTATGTACAATCAATTTTAACATTAAGTTAATTCATAGAATCAAATGAACTACGCAAATTATTTCACAAAAATGTATTTCCATTTACAAATGAAAAATGATTTTTAAAATATTTTTTTTTGTGATAATATTTGAAATTTAATAATAAAAAATCAAAGCCGAATTAGTTCAATAAATATGAATTTAGTCGCAGTTTGACGTTTACAAACCTCTGAATAGATTTTATACATGTATGCGATATGCGCATAGCGATTATGTGTAAATATATGTGAAAAAACCAATACTACATTTGCGAGGGGGACTTTTGAGAAACACTCATAAAAAATTCCACTAACAAAAAGTTAAAAACCTATAATCATAATTTTTTTGATAATTAAATGCTTCCAATTTCAAATTTGACCATTCCATTCTTCTTATCGTAGTAGTTCTATTACGATTTTCTGAAAGCCTATTTGCATAAATATCAGTATTTTCAGCAGCTCTTGTAACACGATTTCTCATTCGATTTATTGAAAGCCTATTTTCACGAATGACAGTAGTTTCATCTACTCGTCTTACAATATTACGCTGATTATGATTGGACGTTTGTTCATTCTTTCTTCTTCGTTTTTCATTGTTGGTTCGTCGTACTTTTCTTCCAAGATTGGCTTTTTTTTAGCCATGTAAAAAATTCAAATCACTTTCATTAAAACCAAACCGAAATTAATATTTTGTTTAATGTGAATTGAAAAATTATTGCATAGGCAACATCGTTATTTTGAGTCCAAGACCTTTTCAATGGTACCTCACATTTCCCGTATCCATCATGTTTTACATGGTTTACCACGGTTATCTTGGCTATCCTGGTCAATCATAATGGCATATCACTTTTTAACTCAGTCATCATGGTCAGCCATCATGGTCTACCACGATTTAACACGGTCATCCTGGTCAGTCATAATGGCCAGCGTGGTTGACCAAAAATTAAAATGGTCAGCCATCATGGTTTATCATGTTTTAACATGGTCATTATGGTTGTTCTGTCATGATAAGAGTACAAAATACATAAAAACTAACATAAAAATCACGTTTTTTACTAATGTTAGGACGATGATAGACCATGATGACCGACCATGGTGCTTTAAACCCTCTCTGGTCCAAGACCTTTCTAACGGTACCATGATGTCCCGGATCGGTTGAGCCGTTTGGCCGTATACCGGCCACAAACATATAGATACATACATACATACTTTCACTTTTATATATATAGATTAGAAATTTTCATACATTACCAGGGCCAGTTTGTCACCAAATTCTGCTCAGTCTGTTTGTCACCAAATTCCATTCAGTCGGTTCAAAATGTTGCTGGAAGTAAGTTCTTTGTTTGTTTTTATTTTGGCTATGGCCAGTGCAGCTAATATATTGATTTTAAGCGGTTTGCCAACGTTTAGTCATCACAAATGGTAAGAAGATGTTCACAAATAATTTCTGCATATTCTTTAACATTTATATCAACATTTCCATTCACAACACGAAGGCATAGTATGATTGAAGAAGCTTTGGGTGCAAAAGACAATGTTACCATTTTCTCACCATACTACGAACATCCAACAAAAGGAGTTCAGTATTTATTTATCAAACAAAAAAATGATGCGTATGCTGAGTCCGGAAAGAAAGCATCTAAGCAGAGTGAAAAAGGATAAGCCATTATCGAATTTTTCGCTTTAAGTGCTTTAAAAAAGCTAATGTGTTTCGGTGAGTGTAAACAAAAATCGAATATTGTATTTTAAACATCTTAGTGTGTTTTATCCAAGTGTTTTATTTCCAATTAAAGATGTAATTGGATTGCTGATGTAATCATCAGCATTTCATCAGTTATTAACTCATTTGATTTGATAATACATGATTTTACAGGTGGGCCATGTTTGATGCCATTTGTGCATAAATTCAAAAATGCGCAATTAATAGTTTCAACACCATATTCATATTCATCATTTTTAACGAATATTATCACTATTACGCATCAGTGTATTCGGTAAAGATACAGATACAAGACAAGATACCAGATAAGATAGGTTTATCCATATCGTATTTGTTTTACACTCTCAAAAATTGAATAAAGACAAGAAAATATTGATTTCATTTAGGTAGATTATTTTGCATAGAAAATGAATTTCATATGTTTTGTAGTATCTGCAAAATATCTTAGTTTTTTTTAGATTTTATCTTATCTTTTGGGATTTTTCAGCAGAGACGGAAATTTCACTCATAGGGGGCGCGCACATAGTTCACAGCACACCATCTCTTTGTGTGCGGCGCACACCATACATATATTTATCATGTGCATGCACACAGAGCTGAATACACTGTATAATACATAGTGGGATACGCAAACGCTGTCAAACAAACAGTTCTGTTGTGTTCGCTCTTTACGTCACATGGGCTACTTTGATATTCATATTTGTTTGTTTGTTTTTGAAAATAGTAATAAAATGGAAAGTGAAACAGTAAATACAGATATATGTACACACATATCACAGAAAAAAATTGAAAATAAAGTGAATGTGGTGATTGTCAACATACCGAATGAAGAATTATTCGATATTTTAAGTTCACACTTTGAGAGAGATGAATCGACAAATAAAATTGTTTGTCAAGTCACCGATTGCAAATCAACCATATCACGATGGCAATTATATTATTTTAAACGGCACTTCGAACGAAAACATCCAACCTATTTACGACAAATAGTTCCACAAATAGTTGATGAAGAAACAAAGAATAAAATCGAAGCTGCGAATTGTTTTACAATGCTGTCGAACTAGTAACTGTAAATGGATTTCCATTTGCGATTTTTGAAGCATCAGCAATGAAGAATATTATGAAGAAACAAATCGAAGAACTTGCAAAAAATGGATTCAAAGTCACCATCAACAGGCATATGATTGGAAATAAAATTCAAGAATTGAGTGATATCACAAGAAAACAAATAACCAAAGAGTTAAATGGAAAAATGATTAGTATTCTATTTGACGTATGCACAAAGCGTACATTTTCGGTTTTGGGCATTAGTGCTACATATATGCTGAACGACATAGTTATTGCCCGTTCACTCGGCATGGTCCACTTGACCGAACGACATAGAGGGCCTTATTTATCTTCTGTTGTAGAGAAGCAGCTCGGCATGTTTGAAATCAAATTAAAACAAGTTCACTCGGCAACTGCTGATGATGCAAAAAATATGGACAATACAGTACGACATTCTGCTGCTCGCTCATCAACTGAAATTGCTGACGATGAACAATTTGGGTGGTCTGCATACGATGATGAATATGATCAATTAGAAGACGTTGACGAAAGACGATTAAATTTTGAAAATGAGCTAGAATTGCAAAATGAACTAAACAATGACGATCGTTACATTGAGCTCGTGACTGAAATGGCCCAGAATATTCTTCGACGGAATAACTTTCTCTCTCCGATACAAAGAGTTAAATGCTGTGCTCATGTGACTCAGTTAGCTGTGAATGAAGCAATCAATAAATCGGATGCTAAGCAAAATATAGTTCGTGTGCGGGATATGATGTTAGCCCTGCGTACACAGGTGATAAATATTAAATTTCGAAAATTAGCTCCGAATGTATTTTCCAAAAATGTTTGTTGAAACCAGATGGAATTCCGACTACGAAATGGTGGGTTTTTTTTTCAAAATAGTTGTATGCTATTTTGCCAATATAAACATACTACAAATTATTTTTTCTTTTACTTTCTTCAGCTCGAAGGCTTTATTAAACTCAAAACTGTCATCATTGAGCTTGCTAATGACCCCGAATTTGGACATAAATTCGAGGCAGATGAATCGTTTTTCGATCAAGCAACTGAGATCATAAATGCGTTGAAGTCTTTATATGTCGCTACCAAAGAAATGCAACGAATTGGGTATGGTCTTGCGGATTTTTATATTAGTTGGTTGCGGATCGAAAAAAATTTGAATCGCATTATGGCCGAGGAAACTGCATTCAATCTTGCAACACAATTGACTGAAGCATTAAATAAACGGAAAGCAGATCTTTTCAATACACCTTCTATGTTAGCAGCCATTTATTTGGATCCGAGGATCAAATTCAAACTCACCAATAGTCAAAAAGAGCTGGCCATATTACATTTGAAAAAACTTCATATCCGTTTACATGAATTAAATACTGTAGAGCCAGAAGAAAATCATCTTGCGAATAATACATTAGATGAATTGAACGAAGAATTTGAAGCAATGCATGGTAATTGTGAAGAAGTCGATACCAGTCAATTACTGTTATCATTTGCAAATTATGATAATGTCAAACAAAAAAAGACACGGAAATCTGAAAAAAATAAGACACGGTATCTTATCTAGATACTTTTTTTAAATGTTGAAATATCTTATCTAAAAACTCAGATAAGTATCTTTACCGAACACGTAATACGCATACGTTGCACACTATGTTGTCCAATTGGATGCAAATATGACATTTTGGCAACGTTCAATGAACTATTGGCTCCATTTAATCGAACATATGTATGTTTATAATGTATTTTATTTTGAATGCTAATTATCAATGAAATTCTGTGTTTTTATTTTTTTCAAGTGGAAGTGAATATGTTCTTTGAATTCTTTTTACCAACATAATTTGATTACGATTTTCCACCAATTGGGCAATTGGAAAAACGCGCTAAATTAGCTCTTATCAATTCACATCCCATGATTGTATCAATTAGGACCATTGTTACCAAATGTAATTTCGATTGGTGGTATTCATATGCGTGAAGTGAAAAAACTACCAGTGGTGAGTTTAGGTGTTTTTATAATCATATCTACTGAAATACACAATTTTGTTCTATAATTATCTAAAAAAAAAATTCAATAAATTCAATTAATTAATGAATTATACTTTTTTTCCCAACTTTGTAGAACTTGGATTTATTTTTAAGATCATCAAAAAAAGGATCAATTCTTTTTTCGCTTGGGTCAAGTTTACGATATGAAAATATGCCAATTGATAAACAACAAATTTTCATTGATACTTTTCGATATTTTGTTGATTATAATTTTCTGTGGAAATTTGAAAATAATAATACCATCAAAGATCTACCAAAAAACGTTCGAATCGATCCATGGATACCGCAATCGGATGTTTTGGCTCATCCAAAGCTCAAGGTTTTCATCACACATGGAGGTGTTTTTTTTTTTGGATTTTTCACATTTTCATTTAAATGAATAAGTTCTTTGAATCAAATATAAATTCGAAATATGTGTTCTCCTTCAGGATTACTCAGTGTATATGAATCAATTTGGCGTGGTGTGCCAGTTGTAGGAGAACTAATCTCGGTTAGATTAATTTTTTAGAAATTGTTCAGAATGAACGATCATTAAATTTTCCTTTTTATTTTTAGAATATGAAAAGAGTCAAAAAATTAGCCGTTGCTGAGGGTTTAAACTATTTTTCGCTTTCATTTGAGAGCATCAAAGAGACGTTACTACAAATACTAGAAAACCCACAATATACAATCAATGTGAAAAATCTATCACTTCTTGTACAAGATCAACGACAAAAGCTAATTGATAAAGCTATTTGGTGGATCGAATGGTTGTTACGAAATCCAAATGTTGATAACATACAATCACCCGTACAAACTCTCGGTTATAGTGTCACAATTGCCCTCATGTTAGCCATTATCGTTTTACTTGGATTGCTTTTCATTTACGGCAAAAACATTGTCCAAAGATTTTCTAAACCAACTAATGGAAATGTTAATAAACTCATAAATAATAAAAAGCAGCACTAAATGTGTAAACTAAAAGAAATATGTTGTGTTACACGAATAAAATGGATTTTGACCTTATGGTCATTTGTGGTTGACGCACTCAACAAATGAATATAATTATTATATAGAAAACAATGAAATTTCTCTGCTGAAGCTAAAGTGAAATGAAATTGTTTAATTTGCAATAGTATTTTGCTTTGGAAAAAATGCTGGGCTTTACAGTAGAACATTTTAAATATAAATCAATTTTCATATTCATATTGTAAAAGTTGTATTTATTGTCATATTCACTTATACTGTGACTGTATTTAAATATAAAAAAATTGAATCGAACAATGTAAAATAAAATGTTGACATTTAAACATAATTACAATAAAAAAAATTGAGGTAAACTGTATGATCATTGAAAATTGAAAATTGAATATTTGTATTTATTGCAATACATTTCGTACTTTAAAAAAATTATATTAAACCGAAATATCGTTATGAATCGAATTGATCCTATTTAGTTGTTGCTGTAACAAAGTTAATGCTAGTTTCATTCCAAAAAAAAATTAGTGATGATAATATGGAGATTGAACATAGTGGGCAGGGATAGCAGCTACTTTCGCAACTACTGGAGTCTTGACGGCAGCAAATTTATGAGCAACTGGCTCATGATGAATAACTGCATTAAAACCATCATGATCAGCTGTGTATTTTACTATACGTTTGCTTCCATCTGATTCAATCAATGAATAAGAACCATGAACAACATTCCCTGTGCGAGTTTCATGATGACTTTTTGAGTCTCCGGTCAAATCGTCTTGAACGTCATACCCGAAACTGTATTGTGCATTTGGATTGTATGCATGATCATGGTGAATGGATTTGGCATACAATGGTGTGGCATGAGCAACTATTGATTAACATTTTATTGAATGAAAAACACCTGTTAATCTCTTATTATAAATATTGAAATTTAAAATAAATTCAGAAGTCTACGTTTCGAAGAAATCACAAAATGTTCACTCTCAACGAATAATAATATTTGTATCAACTTTTTTTTTGCTCTATTCTTTGTGGGTGACAGTGTAAAAAGTTTACCTGGAACATATGGAACTGGTGCTGCAGCATAAGCGGGGGCAGCAGTATATGTTGAACCATGACTAAGAATTCCAGCATGAGTCGCGGCCACGAGAACGCAGAAAATCAAAAACTATAATGTAATAAAAGTTATTTGAAATGAATGAATCTATAAATTACTATTGTTGTTTTCGTTGTTTTTGTTGTTGAACAAATTATTTTTATTTCTTATTATTGTCGGGAAAAATAGATAAAAAGAATTCAAGATGAATATATGGTAAATTAATGAATTATGAGTATGGATTTTGTTCACTTATTTCCATTATTAAATTTTCACTCACTTTGAATGCCATTTTGAAGAATTACTTTAAGTGAAGCTGCTGAGCTTATTATAATAACAACGGGATAGGACTGTGCCAAATCAATAATTGCTTGCTGAATTTATAGTAATTTGTTGACTCCACCGCCAAATGATAAATTGGCAGAGGAGGCATAGACAGGCAATGAAATAATATACAAAACATAATGAAACACATTGAAATATCCTCGCAATGAGAAGAAAATATGTAACTATGTAAAACATCTGTTTTGTCATGCGAAAGATTATTTACTTAAATGTTCACCAAACAAAGTGACTTTGATCTTTATAAACGATTGATTATTCATTCAATAATTGAATATGAATTTCACGATTTCCTTGAATTTCACGAAATAGTCTCTCGGTTCATAAACGAATAATAGCGAAATATCACATTCATTTGATTATGTTTGATTTTTCATTCCTCGCAATGAGTAAAATAGTTATTGAACTCGTACAACTTTGAACTTTCCTTGTATCTGATAACTATGCAAAAGCTTGATATATTCCGATGTTTGTCAAAGTCAATAAATCAAGTGGAAATAAACACTTATCAGAATTCATTACATGGATTATATTGCAGCATACCAGAATTTCATGTTACAAATAAATGTTTTAGTTGGAGTATGAAGAAGATTTAATATTAGGCAATGAATTTTCATTTGAATCATATATGATTTTTCTTCATTAGAAATTATTTTCTAATTGAAAAAAAAAAAAACATTTTCTTGAAAAAACATTCAAAGATCGGAATAATGCATTTTTTAGTATTCATCACAATTTTCACTTGAAAATTGGTGATTGTATATTTCGAAACGATGATGAAAAAACTGTAAAACGTTGGTGTCGCTGAATTCAATGACATGACATCTAATGACCGTGAAATCTTTTCAATTATTTGTTTTCAAGGCGTGTACCTTTGTTATGTTTGCCATTTTGTATGAAAATTACATAAAACCCAAACAAAGCTTGAAAATATCAATACTGAAATTCTTCATTTGAATATTATAGCAACGCACTATGCGCGAAATGAATTTTTTGACATATGATTGACACAAAATTGCTGCATATTGATTTCACCTCATCTCGCCTAATTTTTTATTACATTTGAAGAAATTGAAGCTTGCTAATTTTCGGATGTCAACTGAATAAGTTCAAGAGTACATTAATGCTATGCGTGTCAGCGAACTTATTCAATGCAAAAGAACTCTATGTCACGAAAATTGTTAAATACGAACAATTATTTAATATTCATGTCAAACAAAATTTTTTACTTTATTTTCCATATGGTTCGTCAAAGTCAAGAAAATACTGCATTTAAGTAATAAAATTAATACAATTTTTGCCAATATTTGAGGTTCTTCTTTGATTTTGATTTCCTGTAAACGCATATTATTATTTAATTAAAGTGGTTTTTATTGTTGGAATATCTGGATTTCAATCATCCTAAAAGCGAAATTATTGTGAATGCGTTATGTATTATATAATGTGCACAGTACAAATGATTTTATTCAAATGTTCTAGTAACGCACAATAATCAAATTTTTGATTCAATTTTCTTCAATTGAAATGTTAATATCAAAGAATAAAAAATCGTGTCAACATCTCAGCTCATTGATCACATGCTATGGCTTTTGTAAATGACTCTGCAGATTATAACTGTAAACATGAATGTGCCAAAAATTAAGGCGTGTGATGAAAAAGTATCATAGCCAACAATAACCTTAACCATAAACCGAATTATTTATATTTATTTGTTTGAAAGTGATAAAAATTCAATACTATCGATTAAGTAAATTTCTTATGATTAGAAAAATTATTTATTTCAGATTATATATTAGTACTAATGTTGGCTTCGAACGTTCTTTCGTAGCATTTTGAACAAATATTTGCCCGATAAAACTTTCCATCGATATTTTTCTCTTTTTCGTTGGGAAATCGTGGAAAATAAGCAAAATTTTCTCTCACTACTGAAGATTTAATAATGCAAATCATTAAAATTATATGCAAATGTTGTTGACTTTTGTTCTTTCCACCATAAAACGAAAATGTTTCAAAGATTCTTTATGAAATAAATGGTCGAACACGAGTAGGTTTTGTTAGAATAATAATTTAAATGAACGTTTCATTTAAACATCTATTGAATGACTGAACAAATCAACTCAGTTTACCAATCGGCCATTAGATGGTGTTCACTGTCAATTTTTGTACTTCTATAGATCTAGGGGCTGAGAATTATGCGTTTCATTGGTTTTTCAACTATGTTTTTTGTTTATTTGCACTCATTTGTCTATTTTTCATATTAGCAGAGAGATTATTCGTAATATGCGAATGCATTCGTACTTATTATTTGTCCATTCGGATTTTTAAAACAAGCGAATTATTATGAATAGTTTGTGAATATACAGCATGCTGTTGAACTATTATATATCATCGAGTGGACAGCAATGTTTTCGAAATTTTAAATAAGAAATTAGGTGAAAAACATTGTAGTCGAAGTATTAAAAGTGTCGGGATTTGAGAATAAATCAGAAATTTGCACAATAACTGAAGCAACACCGTGTGAAGTTGAACATTTTTTGAATTGCAATCCAAAATTGTTACGTTTATCTGTTACTGGAACTATATATGAACATATTGAACCATTTAAACTATTGCCAGGCCACCGATCTTTGATTTTGAGTTTTCCGAAAAATTTGGAAAGTAAAGAAAAAAAGCCAGTGAAGCTAATTTCAAAACCGGTTGATGAAAAAGTTTTGAAGGAACTATTACTTGATAAATTTTTAACGCATATGTAAAAATGTGGAATGAAATTCTCAATTCATTCGCTGTGTTTATTGATATAAATTGAAACTACAGTCAAATTTCGTTGTATTTCATTTTGGAATGGCAAAAAAGATAATTTTACCACGCGAATGGATTTACGAAGTTGATAAACATTTTTGTAAGTTTTTGAACAACAGCATCAATAGAGGACAAAAATTTTGATGTTTCTACTCATCGAACGAAAATGCCATCGTGATGGATGGTGAATTACAGTGTCCAACAGGTTCATACAAGCCGGATTTTACTTTGAAGAAGAAAAATATAAATGGTGATGAATGTTTTCTGGGTATAATTGAAACCGTAACGGGTAAGTACAAATAAATAATTTCCGTGATGTACAATTAATTTTCTGTGATTCATTTGGATTTCAGATACATTCAAAGAAGCCCATGACTTTGTTGAGACGCATCATAATGTAGTACCTGTCAATTATAACATCAATCGTTTGCTCAAAAAACAAATTCCAAAAAGTGCAGCTTGCCTGAATACAAACTCGAATGAAGCTGTACACAAACAATTCAGTCGAAAATAATATTGATGGCAACATAAATGGTTTTAAATTGCCTGAAGAAACATCCACAGTTCCGGACAATGAGGAAACAAACAATGTTAATTCTGACTTAAATTTAGAGCTGGTATTGGTTGCTGGTGTCCCATTTGACACAAATGATCTTGAATTCGCTAAAAATGCATCAGCAAATTTGGAAATGGGTGAAACAAATGATGCTAATGCTGATTCAAATTTGGGATTGTAATTGGTTAACCAATTGATGCATCAATTGATGCTGTTCCGATTGACACAAATGCTAATGAATTGCTACAAGAAATTGATATCAAGCCAAATTGATATCAAGATATTTTGATTTTACAAAATGTGCCAGTTGGAAACCAGCAGTACATATTCGACGGTTTGGATGATAAAGCCGAATTTACTGAAAAGATTGTCGATGACGGTGATGTGTTGACCATCAAATGCAAGCCACAAAAGACGGTCGAATTAAGCAAGAGAATGACAAAGTTTCAGGAGATATTCCATTTTTTAAAAATGTAAGTAATATTGCACTCTTTATAAACAAATTAGAAAATATTTTATTTATTTTGAACACAATTTCAGAAAGTTGGACGAATTTACAAAATCGGCGGTAAGCTTATGAAATTATCATTTGATATTTTGAGAAATTTAATGCATGGAACCAGTTACCATACAAAAACGACATTTCGCTTGATCGCCGTTTTGTCACAGTGTTACTTTTTACTTTGGTGCCGTGTGAAAACTTGGCGCAACATTCCGTTTCTTGGATTTCATTCGAAGTAAGCAGTGTATGCAACCAAACTGTGAAAAACCAATACCGACTCAAAAAACCGGTTTTGGAGATTCATCAGTCAATTATTCAACTTGACGTGATGATTCGCTGTGATTTTTTTATCTGTTTAAGTTATTTTAATAAATTTTTTTTTTTTTGACTAGCAAACAATAACACTCCAGAATATTTTGTGTATTTATTTGCTTAAAACGTTAATTATGACCTCTTATCTCTATAAGAAATAAATTTCAATAAACCAAAAAAACAATTTGAATGATAAAAATACGTACACATATGTTGTTCATTTGAATGTGAATCTATCAATCGATTGAAAGTCGTTAATATGTTATGTAATGCATGATGAAAAATATAACAATGGAAAATATGGTTTGAATTCATTTTTTATTAAGTCTATATAGAATTGATCTACATTTTTAGAATTGGCTTCAAATGGGGTTGTTCCCAGTGTTGCGATATTATTGGTGATACTTCTATGAAAATTATTGATTCCATCAATCTTTTCTAATCCAGAAATTGAATTGAATTTATACCACCGCTACACCACATTTTTTGTTCGCTACAAGCTTGTCTTTTGGAGGAGTTTTAACTGGAACAAAATCCCAAGTGTAATGTTTTTCCTTTTCAGTTTTTCCTTCCTTGTATTGAAAAGACAATACATTAACGAAGTAGATAATTGAACTAGCATTTGTTTCCTTTTCTGCATGAAACAAATATCAATCACATACTTGCTTCTAACTCATCATTCTTTTTCATGTATTTTTCATTGCATTTTTTATTATCAAATTGTAGACGCCGACAGCAATACTTCACTTTCGTTTCCAATCTTTTCAATCGGTCATTACTTAGTGGGGCATTCGATTCAAAATACAACCACACAATCGTTGATTTTCTAACCGTTTTTTTGCACCGCTTTCAGTTGTGATATCAATGAATGCATTCTTTTGGCTACTTGGTGAATAGCTCCGAATATTTGAATAGCTTGATAATGGCTTGATAAAATTGCTGACTAAGTCACCACATTCTTCGACATGTTTACGCTTCCGACTATTAACAAAAACTTCAACTTCATTTGATTCATACGCTTGAAGAATAATCATTGCAAACTGAGTAGCATCAGCTAGACCATCGTTTTGTGCATGCAAAATAGTCGACATAATCTCATCATCTAAGGGCAGAGGACATTTACATGTGTCATTCCGGTTAACTTTATTACGTGGAAATGACACACCGATTCCATTCAATTTCATATAAATTATTTCATTTAATAGTTCAACCCGCAAAATTTCAAGAAGCGAAAAATTTACTTTCGTAAAATTAATGGTTCCCATCAAACGGAATTGTCGAAAATACTCCTCACATGGCTGGCTATTGAATAAAAATGGTGTGAAATATTCATCCATGTTTTGATTGCGAAAGGTTTGAATGAGAAAAATGAAATTGCTAGCATTAATTTCAATGCAAACTTCAGTGGATCCATGGATTTTGTAAACCATTTTTTCCATGTTCGAATAAAGAATGTGGCTCGCCAATGTTGATAGAAACGGTCAGAAGGTAATAACTATTTATCATATAAACTGGATGCGATACGAGAACAAAGATCTATACACATTACAGTTCCCTCGCTGCCTACTACGTATTGAGCCAATGCATTTGAAACTACTAGTTTCATGACTTTTACTAATGCGTCATAGTTCTGTCGATCGTCTGCACATATGTCTTTCATTACCAATCCATGAACATGAACACCCTTGTCAACACGATTAATGAGTATTTTTAGATGCGAAACACTGGCAATTTTATTTTCGAATGGTATTATGACTCCTGGTTTTAATAGACGGTTCCACATTTTTAAAATCGTATGTATTAAGCAATACTTCGACGTAGAGGGTCTGTTGATAACGTTTTTTTTCCAAATTTTGTTTTGAAATATGGAGCATTGCATTCAATAATCGCGAATCCCCATCCGCAGAAAATCCCGCAACTTCAAATCCGAATCTAAGTAATAGGGGAGAGGGTTTATTTGTGGGTCAGGCTTAGTTGTGGGTCAGTCAATTTTTTCGAACATGTCATATCAATATGGCACCACGGACTACTGTAAAATGTTTGTTTTGACGTAAGCTTGTTTTTGTGCTAACTCCGAAGTGAATATACGCATTACTTGTGTTAGTTCTGAAAATTGTGTTGAAAATCGACAAAAAATCTAAAATCAAATTTTTTCTAAAGTGAAATTTTTTTTGGTGAGTCATTGCAAAAAGGTGAGTGCATTACATTAAAATTTACGTTTTTTGTTAAATTTCATTTTACAACATTGGAATTTGCCAATATATGGTTGTGACATTTTTTTTTTTGTATCTATCAAAATGGCGTCATGGTTTGGTTGTGGGTCAAGTAGTGACTTAGTTGTGAGTCAATCATTTTTCGCTCCGTTTTATACTGGATAAGTATAGCAAGTGTCGAATATCGTCATTTTTATTTACGCAATGTGTGGAGAAACAATTCAGCTTATGTTTTCATAATTTTTTTGTATTTTCAGCCATGGCAACTCCGAAAAAATCCATCATCACACTAGGTTTTGGAAATACGGCATATTGCTGGGCTTGTGTGTGCAACAATGGATTTAACTTTAACGCAAAAAACAATCAAATCCGGCTTTGTTGCAACTGCAATCAACATCTCGATTAGCATAGGTTATGGCAGCTACCATCAGTTTTTCATCAATTTTAGATGAAATTGGCTCATTGCAAGCCGCCACACCGAAAAAATCATCGAATCGTGGTCGAAAACAGATACAAAGCAGCGAGCTGACTTCTCCAGAGAACATTGCAACTTTGAAGAAGAAAGCAGCAAAGAAAAAAGCACCGAAGAAGACAACACCAGAAACACCCAAAAAGCCTCACCACTATCGAATGAAGATGCAGATTTTTACCAGTGGAAAATTATAGCTCAAAAACCAAACCCGACCCATAACTAAACCCTCTCCCTTAAGAATTCAAATGAGTTTTTTTATTTTACTGAAAATGTAAGGTTAATTATAAAAACGTCAAAAAAAATGACAAGAACGTCAAAAAAAAATCGACCGTCAAAAATTTAAACAAAAACGTCAAAAATATTGCGAAATCGTCAAAACAATTTTCAAAATCATCAAAAATCGTGATCGAAATTGTCAAAAATCGTGCAAAAAATTGTCAAACATCAATATTGAACGAACTGAGCACTAACATTTTTGAAAATTTCATGACTTGGACATTGTTGTAATATTTTAATATCTTTCATTACATTTTCTTGTAATTCAGGCAAGGCAAAGTTAGCGCCTTTCAATGCCTTTACAACATGAAACCAACACATCAGAGAGTAGTTTGTTTTTAAAACGTGTGGAAATGCAAAACGAAATCCATTGGAGATTTGAAATGAAGCATCACACAAAATGTGCGTAGGCTTCACATTCAAGTTAAGCAATCTTTCGGCGTTTGGTTTCTAATGCACTGACTAATTGACAATAACGCAAGCAATTTTTGCATCAGAAATTATTCAAGAAATCGAACCAAAATATATGTTCAATTGTTTTCATCGCAAAATTCTATTATACTAAACGTATGAAAACATACTTGACCTGTCAGTTCCCTATCGGGAACTTGTCAAATGTCAGTTGAATACTAGAATATTAGCAAAAATACAAGGGAAAACTAGCAGTATTAGAAAAAAATAGTAGAAATAGGAGAAACTAGTGATTCAATAGAAAAACTAGTAAAATTAGCGTTGGTGTCCTTCCCCTTGGTGTAGTCAGTATACAGTCAGTTGATAAATCGTATAGGTGGCGTCAAGTGTGCAAAAAGTTCGGTTCAAATTGTTCAAAACTGAAAATGACCTGTTCATGTTCGGTTAAAGGTCGTAATGAGAAAGTACCCAAAAAGGGGTTTTCCGGTATTTTCGCTAAAGGAAACTCATATTTATAAGTTGTTTTGATTATGGAAAAACTTAAAACATTTTTAAATATAAAATGTAATGAATTCGTAATAGAAATTGTATGCGTTGGATTTTCAGTCATGAACGGATGTAAGACATCTTGTTCTCCAATATTTTTTGGAGGTTTTGTCTTTATTCTTGACGTTTTTGTTTATATTCTTGACGTTTTTGTTTTCTTTTTTTGTCATAATTGTTGACGTTTTTGTAATAATTTTTGACATTTTTGTCATAATTTTTGACGTTTTTGTTTTTGACTTTGTTGTTTTTATTTTTGATTTTTTTGTTAGTCATTTTTGACGTTTTTGTTTTTTTTTATGTTTTTGTCAATTTTTTTGACGTATTAATTTTGACGTTTTTGTAATTTTTTTTGACGTTTTTATAATTAACCAAAATGTAATTTGCTTCAATTTACTTTTGCAATTCATCAATTGTGTATTTCCATCGCCGCACGACATCCATTGAACTAAAAGTATTATTATTGCCAAAAATTTGGAGAACAAATGGTGGAATATCTTTATTCAAAGGTTGAGCCAAAACAACATATAAATGAGTGAATTGTGTACCAAACACTCACATTACGAGCTCTAAAAACTGGTTTTTGGGGTTATCCTAGGTTCAAATGACGAGAAAAATTTTTACGAGTGCTCTTCATTTTTTTACCGATTACAATACTTTCGTGCACAACATGTTTTGTATGAAAAAGTAAAAAAAAAACAAATGATTTTTTCTTCGATTTAAGGTGGTTTTTATTTTCTTTTATTCAGATTACATTCTTGAGCTATATTTGAAACAAATCCTTGTTGGCTGCTTTAAAAGTTATTTGGAAAATCTCGTGAATTGGATTTATTTTTTTAAATTTAATTCGAAAATAAAAAAAACATTCACGTTAATATTTAACTGAAGATGACTTCATTTGATTTTGATTTTGATTTGAATCAAAACAATGCATTAAGAGAGAATCACAGACAATAATATTATTGGCTATTTCTAATTCTACACAATTGAAAATACATACATAGAACTCATTAGAGTGCTGCTGCAATTAATAAAAAAATGATCGACAAAAGTCACAACTTTTAAAATACATTACATTTGTAGAACATTTTGTTTTGGAAAAGTAGTCCAATTTCGCAAGATGGCTTAAACTAGCTATGCATAAACAACAAACAAACAAACTGAATTTGAATGATTTTTACATAGAATTGTTTATAATACAAATGAAGTCTATTTTATTTTCTCTTGCTCATTTAAATATCGATCCTTTATGTGGTTTACTCAGAACTTTGTATTGGAACAGTTTTTACTTTTGATTTTGATCAACTACAAGTATATAGGTTTTTTCGAAATATTCGAGTTTTTACAACACTCTTCCATTCATGTATGCATTTTGTTGTTAATAAGCATAAATTAGACTTGTTTATTTTCGAATTTCGTACGCTTAATTATGTTGACTATTTGTTTAGCTAAAATTAACAATTTTTTTTCCCGATAAATACGCTCGATTTCGAATTATCTATTTACAAGAAAAATTACACTTATATGTCATCAAAACTGATCAGAAGTTTGTATAGGGATGTTGATGGTTGTATTCGATTCGGAAAATTCGGAACGGTGCTAGCAGATTTGCAATTTTATCGATTTTCTCTTCTATTAGATAAATTCTTTTTGTTTATTTCTACTTATTGCGTTATGTACGATGACTACAATTATAAATACATATATGAACTTTATAGAATTTTGTTCTTCTTTTGTTTTCAACTGCATTTTTTATTTCTCTAATCTTGTGTATTTTTATTCAGTTTTGTTATATCAAATAATATTTAACTATATTTTAGCTTGAACATTATTTAATTTATATTTATTCACGGATTACGGCCGCATGACTTGGTACAAATAAAGTGAATCGTCTACATAATGTGAAAATTGCTACGAATTTCAAATTTTTTTTTTTTTTTTTTTTTTTTATAAAATGTTTGCAATGTCCACATTAAGAAAGTTTCACAACTGCATTGCAAATTACTCGTACATTTTTTTCATTACTATTATTACAAAAAAAAAAAAACGTTAGAAAAGATTTTTTCTGTGAAAGAAAAATAATTTAATGCTTTGATACATTCAATGATTCGTAGTTAGATGGTTTAGTATTGTGGACTTGTTTGTTTAATTTTCGATTTTATTTCAAATTTTATATGTTTAGATTAGCTTACTACTTTTAGAGGCATTTTTGTCTTATATTTCTTTGTTTTATATTAGAACATCACATTTTATTCTTCTATTTCATGTAAATATCATTCTTAAATTTACAACGAAAATCCTTTTGCATTTAATCGGCGCTTACTAAAAAATGAACGAGTGATGATGCATCGTACAAATAGAATGTCATTCATTTTAGATAGAATCTCTCGTGTTCTTTTAAATAATTTTAGCTACTGTGCGAAAACGCTGTATTGGTATATGGCCCACTGTAGATTGAACTGCCTGAGTTTGACACGGTTTTGCTTCGTCGCCGAGCCATTATACATAAAACAGCAGCAACAACGCATAACATCAATATGAGACCAGCTATCGAAATTGCAATGGCAAAACTTTTCTGCGATATACACAGCGCGTCTTCCGATCTCTGTGAAAATGTAATTTAAATTAATGAAACTTTAAGAGTTAGAGATACGTTGTGAAACTTAAACTGAAACAAATAAACTCATGGTTTTTTGTGTATAAATGTCATTCAATGGATTTATTTACCTTTTCCGCAAACACACTATCGTCGGTGCCTTCAACTATTTCGGCATTTTCGTTAACATAAAGTCCCGAATACACTTCAATCGTTGCTGGATGACTATCATCATTTTCATTTGATTTTAAGTCTCGTTTTGGACGTTTCCGGAGCGAACAATCCGGAGGCTGTTGTAAATACAATGATAAGGTAATCATTAGAATACAAATCGTTTCAATAGAACTTTACGCAACATCGAGTTTTCATGCTATAATCCGAGTGTATTACGTGAGCTCATGAAAAAAATCGTTTCATCTTAATTCTCGGAAAATAACACATATAAGAGTAAATACGAAAATGTGCTTGAGCATATAGTAATTACATCCACTGAGTCATCAACAATGTGATTCATAGCTTACATGTTTTTTGTTATAAAATAAATATTGAGGACTGTTTCCCTGACTGTTTTTGAAAAAAGTCTCTTGCTTTGCTAGAAGAAAATCTCCCTAATTTATCTCCTACTTTGTTAAGAATCTTACCTGTTGACATTCAGGATCTTGAAGTGGACATAAGCGAATGTTACATTCGTAATAAACCGATGCCGTGTAGGGGAATTTATGAGCTGGAAATGATACAGATGCCTCACATCGATCATTTGTATACTGAAATTGGCCCATAATTTCGCCATCCAATGGACATCTGAAGCAATTATGAGAATGAAATATTTCAAAAATTCGCTAAATGTTCAATTCAAAAATGGATAAGCAAAATCTCACCCGCTTTGGACCAAATTCTGTTCACCCCATCCAAGTCCATCACGTACATTACAATCCACGATATGCATGCCATAGACATTTTGCTTGTCGATATAGATTTTCAATGTAAGTTGATCGCCAA
This sequence comes from Resseliella maxima, assembly GCA_029041755.1. Lineage (NCBI taxonomy): Eukaryota > Metazoa > Arthropoda > Insecta > Diptera > Cecidomyiidae > Resseliella > Resseliella maxima. Next base: position 126,491 of record JAQOWM010000916.1, on the reverse strand, counting down.
TTTTGACATTTTCGGCAATATTTTGACCTGAATAGATTTTCATATGGCATCCAGGCATCGGAATATCATTCGATGTGTCATATGTGCTAAATGAACGACCATACTCACGTCGATCAGTGGCATTTTGTGCATCATCATTGACAATTATTGTCTCTGACATATCAATGGTTGTTTCATTATTCATTGCAGCTGCTGATTCGCGAGACTTATATCGGCATCGTACGTGATATCCTCGGCCCAAATCCGTAACTAATTTCAAATGCGGTTGTACTACAATTGTATTGAAGAATTCAATACCATTGTTATCCTAAATTCCGGAAAACAATAAAACATTAAAAATATAGACAAACATACTTGTAATTGAAAAGTCACGAGCTAAAGTGTAAAACTCTGACTTTTTTCTAGATTAACAAATTTTCTTTGATATCATTTTGAGTATAATGCGTTTGTGTATTGTTTGTTTGATTATGATTAATTGCTATGAATGCAATGATTTTTCAAGTTTTCATTCTTCGAAGAGCATTAGACCAGACAGCGATCAAATCCATTCAAGTGAAGCGCTATCTAAAGCAAAATCATTTCCTTTATTTGAAGTTAAAAATTTCGCATTTGCACAATAAAGAGCTCATGACTCTGAATATTTTTCTGTTTAACTTTAAGAAGAGAAATCGTTATATATTTAACAATTAAACTTATTAGACGATCTTATGCACGAAAAGCAAATTTCCTTTGTTAAAGAGTCAATATTCCAATCGTGCCAATTGTTGACATCAAATAGCTTCATCTCTGAGAAATCTATTTGCTGTAGATTCTTAAGTTATGATTGCAATCATATTGTTTAATTGATTGACACGACACAGTCACATGTTTTTTAAAAGATATTTTACGGCTTGACTTTTATGCAAATTCGTTATCAATTAGTCTAAATGTAATATTTAAGCCAATAAATCGAATAAAAATGGATAAAAATTAAAAAATGGAAAACATTTTTACCAAATTGTTTTTGAAAATTCTTCAATTAATTCAGTTTTGAATTTTTCCATTAAAATCGAAGTCAAAAGACAATTTTAGACCGATGCGCGGATCTCAAGATCAAAGTTTTTGCATGAGACAACTAATGGAGAAATTCCATGCACACAAGCAAATATTGGAATAAATGTCAATGTATTTGTTCCAAATCGGAACAACAAATGGAACACTCCATAGTGGAGTAACTATGTATTGGTTTGTTCCATTATAGAGTAAACATTAGACTTACAAACACCAATACGTTACAATTACATTCTGATGAGCTATACCGAAATGGTATAAATGAATGTTATGTTATTCTACTATGGAGTAAATTTGACAATGTATTTTGGCGCAAACCACCTTGACAGGCGCAAATGTCATATTCACTCCATAGTAGAATAAAATAACATACATTTATACCATTTCAGTATGGCTCATTCAGAATATAAGTGTAACGTATTGGTGTTTATAATTCTAACGTTTACTCCATAATGGAATAAACCAATACATTGTTACTCCATTATGGAGTGTTCCATTTGTTGTTCCGATTTGGAATAAATACATTGACACTTATACCAATATTTGCTTGTGTGTGAGAAAACATGTATGTGTGTTTCGTAGATTTACAAAAGGCGTATGATTGTATACGGAGAGCTAATTTATGGTCAGTACTGAATGAATACGGTGTGAATGGGCTACTTCTGGGAGCAATTAAGAGTTTGTACAGATGTAGCGAAGCGGCAGTGAGAGTGGATGGAGAGTTGAGTGAATGGTTTGATGTGCGAAATGATCTCCGACAGGGCTGTACAATTTCACCGCTTTTATTTATTATTTATATGGATAAGTTGATCAAGGCAGCTAAGTTGAGGGGTATGACCATTAGCAGTTCAAACACACAGGTTTTGCATAAAGGGAAAAATCGGAAACAGATCAATTGTGTATTGAATGGTGGTGTGCTTGAACAGATGTCTCAATTCAAATATCTAGGCTGCATCTTCTCTGAGGATGGTAAACTGGATAGGGAATTTGAGAAGCGTAGAGTAAATGGTAACAAGGTTGTTGCACAGCTTAGATCGCATGTTTTTGATAAGCGTGAATTGAGTAAAGAGACGAAGTTGATGATTCATGGGTCAATCTTCAGACCAACTATCACGCATGGAAGCGAGAGCTGGGTCGATTCGAACAATTTCATTTTAATTCATGATTTATTGCGTTTGATTTCGGGTGTATCGCGTAGGGACCAATGGGAGAACAGAATTAGAAATGAGAAAATACGTGAGGATTTGAATGTGGATTCGATAGATGAAGAAGCAAGAAAGTCAAGATTGAGAAGGTTTGGACATGTACAACGTATGAATGAGTGTCGTTTGCCAAAGTTAATTTCGAATGCTGAAGTGAATGCGCCGAGAGGGAGAGGCAGACCGCGAAGACGATATTTGGATTCGGTGAAGAATGATCTGAATGAAAGAGGGTATGATTGGAATAGGGAAACTCAAAACCTGGCTCTCGACAGAGCATGCTGGAGAAGAATTGTTAGAGGGCTACCATTACTAGACAGACCAGAAGCTGAAGGGCATTAATGGTCTATAAATGATTGTTGTTGTTGTTGTTGTTGTCAAAAGACAATATTTATTATAGAATATTTGAAATTATTATTTTCAAAATAGATATACTTATAATGTAGAATACAACAAGTCATAAGTAACATCATGTAAATAAGTCTTATTAGATATTTTTTTACTGCTTTAACACATATGAAAAGTAAATTTACATCGAATTTATACAAACTCCGACCGATGTCCGATTATCATACATCGTTTTTTATAATCCAAACCAATACAGCTTTGTATGATAAATCAAATGCTTATGATATAATGTTGAGATACATCGAGAAACAGGCCCATTTGTTGTGAAATGTGTATTTAGTATATCTAAACATAACTAATTATCGTGATGATAGTTTGTCGTATCGAAAAATTTTCCATTGCATTTAACTGACATTTTTGAACGAAAATGTGAATACAGCTGACTCTCGAAAAAGGTAAATCTTAGAAAAGGTAATCTCTCAGATAAATTAACTGTCATCTAGCTAGCATTGATTATTTTAAAATCTTAATCTTTTGGTTAACTTTTTCAAGAAACGGTTGTTTTAGGTATTTCTTAACGTGAATCTTGTTGATCTTTACTGCGGGAATCGCACGAACAAGCATAGTAGCCACTGTAGCTCTAATTTCTGGAGTAAATGTACATTGCAGCGTCATCGTGCGCCGAATTTTAACGCGTCAAAATTTCAATAGGATCTTTTATGTTTTTTGCCGTTCTATTTTATATATTTGTTGTGATTTGTAACGGTTTGTTGACGTTTGTTTGGTTGTGGTGATTGAATGTATTTTATCCGACAGTTTATGCAGTATTATTTCATAATTTAAGTTGTCACTGTCATTGACGTTCATATTGTGACAGGCTGTCACTGACAATTAAATGTTGTATATTATATACAATTTCGATTTCTCCGTGAGAGGCGCGATCTGAAAAATTTTAATATACAAAGAAACACTTGAGCTACGCTAATACTACGTAATGCAAGTATTAGCGATGGTTCTATCTTCTACACTTTGTTTTGCATTTCGCATTGTCAATTCACTTGTTTCTGATGCGTGTCTATTTGTTTTTAATGTGTCGCAGCATAAAAATTGTTTTATTTGTAATTGAACATTTCATTTATTTGATATCATTTTGGATATTTCCAAATTAAAATGTTGAAAAACAATAAAAAATCTATTACAAATAAATTGAATTTACAACAAAAAGTGGAGATAATATCAAAATAAAATAGTGGTATTCATGGTAATCGATTGGTATTGGACTATGGCGTGTCGAAAGCAACTACATCAAAAATAATGAAAAAAGGCAGATTACTTGGCGGCAACCTCAAACACTTTGGAATCAGTTCCAAAATGAACTCTACACAAACCAGAATATGCCGAATTAGAACGAAAAATGTATGAATTGTTTTTAAATCAGCGTGCTCGTAATTGTCCAGTTATTGGTCCAATAATCAAAGCAAAAGCAAAACTCGAGTTTGGCCGACTATATCCCGATAAAGGTACAAATTCGTTCAATGCTAGTGAAGGTTGCTTGACTAATTTAAAGAAACGACATGGAATTTGTTATTTAAAAAAAAGCGGTGAAATTTTATCCAGAGAATCTCTGCCAGAGAATCACATGAAATCACACCTCTCATCCATCAATTACGTGTAACGATGAATAAAATGGGTCTAACCGATGCTAAAATCATGAATAAAGTCGAAAAATTAACAGAAAATAACCGATTTCTATACATTGTGATTTTCGCTCGAAAGAGATAATAATTTGAAAAAGTTTTGGTTAATTTTTTCGACAGTCAACTGGAATAATGTGAAGAAAAGTTGTTTTTAATTCCAAACAATGTTATTTTAAAATAAATTTGTTTTTCGTATTCTTAAGGTCTAGTCAATTACATTGTCATTATGGTGACTCACTAACGTGATTTATTTACAGAGAATGATCACGATTGTTTACAAATGGATTTAAAAAAATGTGCGATCACATCAGAGGCTGGCAAAATGTTAATTTGCAAATGATTCATTGTGAGGAACTGCTTATATTTTTTGCATTTTCTTTTGCCAATATTGACACAATTGTTTGATTTCAATTGAAAGAACAGAAGTGATTCAGTCATAGTCCATTGTTTTCATTCATATTCATTTTTTTTTATATCGTTTTCCAATTGTTACTCTCTGCCTTTTTCTACTTAGCGTCACTAATTTATACATTGCGTTGTACGATGAGTTAAGTTTATTTACAAAACATACACAAAGTTATAATTTTTTTTTTATTGCATAATTTTCAATCAAGTTCCAATTTCAATTGATCACAAGCTGCGTGAATTGAATGAATAAACTAAAGAAATAAAAATGAATTCATCAAATTACGAATTTTGCTTTTGGTGCAAAAAAATGAAGAAAAAACCAACACGAAAAGTCGTATTCAATGATCATCTTGAATCGAAATGTCTTTTCCACTTCCAAATTCACATTTCTAATTAAATAATCAAAATCACATTTTATTTAGTTACTTTGTTTGTGTTGTGATGTCTTCAATGCAGAGAGTCTTTTTTATGGAGCCTGTACAATTATTTTTGGCAGCAAATATCATGGTTTTTGGAATGTTTTTCATTTTTTGATCTTAGATTTTTTTTTCATTAAAGACAAGATTAGAAAGGGTCATTGATTTGTCTGATAACCTAGCTTGACTTTGAATTTATTGTAAAACCTTGACAAATTTGACACATGATAAAAGTATTCGATGTATGAATTCCAGGAAGCAAGCATGCAGCCTGTAAGATATATACATTTGATCATTCAACATGTTGTACAACAGAGAAAATGAACTCCAAACAATTCTTGGGCTCGGCTGACTTGGTTACATTATTTTCCAGATGATATAAAACGGAAACGAAAGTGAAAAGAAAAAACAAACAGAATGTATGTATGTAGCGAACATACCGAACGAGGAATGACATGTATCGTAGACATCAAAATTCAATGAAATTATGTGTTGTGCGGTAATAGCAGCGGTTTGCCTAATGAAATTCAAAAGACATTGCTTTTCTCATTCATCTTTCGATAATGACATCATCATCATTTTTTTTTTACCATCGTCACAATTGTAAGTATACACTTACACAATGCAACTTCTACAGAGTGAAAAAAAAAACAATTATGACAGATTTCACAGATTGTTGGCCTTAGTTTAATTTTTCATTCTCTGCGATATTCTTTTTGTGATGTGCATTGTATTCTGAAGATATTTGATTTGTAACGCAATTTATTTTCATTAGGGAATCAAAATGAATTTAATATTGAATATGTTTTTGTATCATTTTTCCTTCTACTGATGGATATTGCGGCGGGAGAAATGATTTTAATTTGGTTTTGCCAATTTATATTCTTTAATGGGGAAAAATGCAAAACAAACAGTAATTAAAATTCTACAAAAAGATCAAACAAAATGTTGAATTGAATTTGAGCAGCATTTATGCCAATAATTAACCTTCCAACGTTGATAATTAATTTATTTCAAAATGTCAAAATAGTGGGAATACATACATTCCCTTTAAAATGTGTATCCAATTGTAATAAGTTTTGAATTAATGAACCGTTTCATCAATCAAATGAGCGCTATCGCTCATAGGTTTATCTTGTTTTTTTCTCTTTCCCTAGTGTTTTTGCGTGAGATTTATTTTCTAAAGAGAATCTGAAACACGTTATTATTAACCAACTGATTAATCACTGATTAGTGACCATTTAGTGATCGTAGGGTTCAAAAATTCTAAGTTTGGTTCAACACACACACACACACACACACACACACACACACACACACACACACACACACACACACACACACACACACACACACACACACACACCACACACACACACACACACACACACACACACACACACACACACACACACACACACACACACACACACACACACACAAGAAAACAATTTTTGTAATATCACAAAATTCGCCTAGATTTAGGCAAAACAAAAAAGCATCTCTTGAAATGTCAAACAGATTTTCTTGTGTGCACACACACACCGATTCTTATGTTAAACATAATTTAACCAATGAATGAGTTTACTTTTGGCAGTCCATAAGGCAAACCATGTTCATACTTTAAATGATACTTTGAAAAACCAAATCAAAACAATGCAATTCAATATTGATAATTTGTCATAATAAAATAATTTATAATAAACCATGGCTGAGCGTAGAACGAATTAATAATATCGAGAAATGAAATTGAAATTCATTTAATACAAACTAAATTCCAACAAGAAAACCAATATATAAATGGAATTGGTGAGAAGAAGACACATGAACTGAACACCATATATGTTCATTTAATTTCAGACTGCTTCATCATGGGTTTTTTTTTTCTCCTACGCTATTTGAGTTGGTTCAGCAACAATACCTCCTACAAGAAAATAAACCAAGCAGCTAATGGTATTTCATGGCTTGAGAATTGGAACTGACCAGAAAAAGAGACATAAATTATTTGTCGTCAATATAATTCTTTCATCAGTTTGCATTGTTTTCAACGCTTTCAGAAAGCAAAATGGCCCGCAATTGTAAGAACTCTCAAGTGAATATGAATGAATTGGACGAACAATTCGCATAATTTTCATTTTCATTACATCAACTCGCTTTTCATAGCGACAAAGAGAATACAAAAAAATACAATTTGATTGTGAAAACAAGTTTTTTTTTAAAGAATTTGGAAAGGAGGAAAAAAAAGAGTATTATTCCATGTAAAAAAAAAACTGCCGAAAATATCGCGCGTACTTATCCAATTGTGCTGGTTCATTGTTTGTGAAAACGCGTAGCATGTAAGTGTGCACACTAGTTTACTATTGTTCCGAGAGTAATTGCACATTTTTCTTGATTTCTCACTCTCCGTTTGAATTACGTCATTTCGTCTTTCTTTCTACCTTTGATATTTCATTTTATTTAATTGTTTTGGAAGGGCATTTTAGTAGAAATCATGTCAAACGACAGCGAGAGCGAAAAAAGAAAGGTCAACGAATTTTATTGTTTAATTTACTTTTTATATTGTTGTTTTCTACGGTGATAATCAAACAGCCAGCATTTGTATGGATAATGTCAAAAAAATTTCCGTAAAAAATCTATAAGCGTCACCTAAAATTTTACCGAGGTATTAGATTCTTTGCAGAAAAATTTTATTCTATGTAATTTATTTCATTCATTATTAAGTATTTGAATTTTGATGTGCCTTCACGAAATATGGAGAAAACGTGGTACGACAGGTGGTATACCAACATACAGCGTAATTGTTAATGATTTTGATTTTCGTTCTAAAGAACACTATCTGCTTGTCGCAAATTTAGCGAGGTTATTATGTGCGCCTTTTCAGAAACTAAAATATTTCAAAAATTGTCATGGATAGTCAAATGAAATGATTCGTGTGCAGCCAAAAATTACAACATAAGTCTTATAGTTACAAATATGTGAACCAATTTACAAAACTCTTTGCAAAGTTAATTTCTAGAGACACTTTTAAAGGAAGTGCTGCCGAACAGGTTTCAATGCCAACTAATAATATAGAAAAAAGTTCTGCAATATTTCTCCGTCATTATTTTTTCTTATATCATCAATTATTTATGATTGGAATTTTATTGCTGGTTATCCTGTACCATTTCTTGGCATATTTCTCTGGGATGCAATCTTCACTGATTTGCAATAAACGACTAATTATGTTTCATCGTTATGAATTTTTTTTTTTGTGTTCTTCGTTTCTATGTTCCTTTGTTTCATCATTGCAATATTTTGAAGGTTAAATTTCATTATCAATTCGTGTGAACACCAAAAAATGTCAAAAAAATTAGTTCAATTCTTCGAATGAATGTTTCATCTGCGGCTTCCAGAGTTGCAAGCGCTAATGAGAAACAAACCTCAAAATAACCCCCTTCTCTTTGGCACAGATTCGGTGCTCGCCTCTCTCTCCCTTTCAACATATGTTAATCAAAAGGAAATGCCGAGATGTCATAACCATTGGCTATCTTGGATTTTTCTTTCAATACATAATAATCGCAACGACATATTAAGTTTTGTAATGCACTCACCGTTTCCTGTGGCATTGTATTACAACTCCTTAGTGGCAACTTATATTTCAATGGACCATCATGATGCCTTTAGAAATGGTGAAATTTCATTAATAGACAGAACGTGATATAGAAGGAAAGGCCGACCTACCTGTATTCTGTCAAGCATGATGAATTTTTTGACAAGCCTTTTGGATATATCATGCCACTAAATTGATCATCGTCTGGACTAGTTGGAGCATTTTTAATCATAATAAGCATTGACCCTGACAAACATTTTATTCGTACGGTGGGCTCTTTTGTAGATACTGACAATATATCTATAAATGAGAAGAAAAAAATGCAAATCAGTTATTGTTACAATTAGAGTGTACAATGTACATATGTATTACTGTTCGTGACAATGAACAAACTATTATTTACATAAAAACGAATTTCAATTTCAAACTGCAATTGTTGAAACGTTTAGTTCGAATTGAAATGCTCATTATTATGTTTAACAAAATGACCAACACAAAATTTACTTCCAATTCTAACAAGACATTTATGTAAGTACCGCTTTTATTCTCATATTGCTTCAATTGCAGACGATGACAACAGAAGACAATTATCAGAAAGAAGCAACAACTTATTGGGTACTGACAATGGAATAAAAAGCTAAAAGTAATCAGTTCAATTATACTAAACAACGAATTTTCCTATTTTGCATAGTTCGTGATCTTTGTGTCCATCATTGCTCTTGTTTCTCTATCTCTCACTCATTGTGTGCATATTGTTGAAGATTTTAAAATGGAAATACTACAAATAATAAGCAATACTTTGTATAAGATTCGAAGATTATCTACTGCGGAAGAGGATTTTGCTGATTTTAATAACAAAGCATGAAAATATGGGAAGGACACGAGACATGTTCTCACTCAAAACCCCAATATTATTTCTTACTTTATTGCATTTGTGGAGTGGAAATAAGTTGATGACTTGTAAAAAGACAAGCCAACATTTGCTCACTGCTTATGTCAATCTGACAAACAACGTGCAGAGACCCGAGTGAAGATTTTGACTTATTACTATTATTTTGTGCACGAATTTGAACTGTTTTGTCCACTCAAGCAAGCAAGCATATACCCATTGTTAATCTGGCGGACAAGATGACAATTCAAGAAAATCGTGCATATTCGTGTATTGAAACTTAAACGGTAAATTTCTGTAGAAGTGATAGGATAGCCATTCATCATTATTCAGCTGTTATTTTGGTCTTTATAAATTTGCTTGTTCATTGCTGCAGCGGTCAAAATGATCATCATTGTCGTATGTTTGCATTGCACATTATATTTTTTTTGTCTGTTTCTAAAGATTGTTTCTCTTTTTCGGATGATCATGCATATCACGACACCGAGAGTTTTATTTCAAAATTAAACATCAGAACAGTGGATAATTTACTGAAATTCATTACTGAAATTCACTAATTCACATCATTTTATTGATTGAAATAAACTCCTGCAAAGTTATTGATATGCGCCGATTGAATACCAAAAAAAATCCACAGATTTATATCGGTAATACTTTTCCACTATGAAAACGTCTCTATCGCATTATTCCGACTATACCTTGACAGAATTGCATTATTTCACTTTGTTTTCTTCGAATTTTAGGACATTTTGACTGCAGTTTATAGCGCAAGATAAAAAGAAGTAAGAATTAATCTTAAGTGATTGAAATTTCGAAATGTTTGTTCGAAATTTCGAAAAAATAAGGATATATAATTCCGAAAATTCTGATGCAGTCCAGACATTTTTTTATATGTTTATTTTATTGTTTATTAACAGTAGTATGATCCAAAGGTAATGTACACACAGAGAACGACATCAGTAGAATGCGCGCCACTTATCTGTAAAATATCAAATTACAGATAATAAATTTATATATAAACTGATAGATGTTTTAGTAATTTAGTACTAATTATTGACGTTATACGTACGCTGACAGTATATGTTGAAATGTCATCCCAAAATAATGGAAACCGAACTAGATTACTAATAGATCTATCAGTATTTATACACATTTATCTGTAGTTTGACATTCAACTGACAATTGGGGCTCATTCTACAGATGTCGTTCCCTGTGTGTAGGAGAAGCAAAGGAGCAAAAATGAAGAAGATGAAGATTGAAAATCAGAATTAGGACCATTGAGCATGCGAATGAGTTCAAAGACCTTATTCTTGACCATTCCCATACAAACCAAAATATTTGTGTGATGTTGTTTTTTAGTGGCAGGTGGCAGAGAGCAAATCCAAATCAAATGCAAGCACACACACACGTTTATTATTATTGGTTAGTTAAGTCCAAACGATCCAAACAATATATAATACATAATATGTATTACATATGTATATTAAATTATTTTATATGCTCAGCTACGGTATCGCCTTCGACCATTAACGAATGAAATATAAAAATCAAAGTTAAAAAGAACGAGCATACCAGAGAAGAAAGACAACCTTGGACAAATAAGAGAAGAATAAGAGAAACAAGCAACAGCAAAATCAGCAGCTGAACAATTTTCGAGCGACTTTATCATGGTCAACATATAAGTGCATGAGATAGGCATATCAGTGTAATGGCTACAATGAATGATGAATGTGCAGCAACTGAGGTTTTATAAAAATCGTATGGTTCATTTTAGCGGTCGAGATTTTTTATTCCAAAAAAATAAAAAAATAAAATAAACATCGAATAAGAAACAAGAACGTACCAGCGAAGAGAATAAACAAAGTCATCGAAGAGGAGTAAAGAACACGAACGAATAAAATGTAATGCGGTACTGTACCGTTGTGATCGATGTATAAAATTCGGTTTTGGTCGAGAAAAAAAGCCAATATTAAATTCCCAACTGTAATGGGGTTTCAATGCAAAATTATGCGCAGACGCTACTCCACATTGTTTGTGCGCTGCATTTTTACAAGCGAAGCGTTAACATTTCTTCGATAAAGTGTAAAATAGAAGCAACTCAAAGAACAAAAATTGTTGGAATAACAAAACAAAATGACCAAATATGCGATCACAAGCTACCTCTGCCAATATCAGACGAGAAAATAAAATAGTGACACTTGTAATAACACTGAGCACCCTCATTTATACAGATTCTAATTGTATGAATTGGTGTAAAATTTGGAAAATAACTAAAACATAGAATCTATAACACTGAACGCACTCATTGTGCCAATGCTTATAAACTTTCCCTATGTGTTTATTTCTTGAAGAGAAAATCCTTTTACTTCGACAAATCACCTTTCACTTTTTCAGTCATTGTTACTTTTCATTCAGTCGTGTACATTTCTTTATTCAAATATTCATTTCACAATGACCACATTTTTTGTAATTTGTACATATCTCTCTCATAGGCAGTCCATACTATGTATCAATTAAATCGAATAATGACAATTTGGAAACGCGCGGCATTTGCAATTGATTTTCACCTGATCTTAAGCAAAGAACAAATTCTATTCACTGATTAACAATAATCAAACATTTAAAGTTTTTTGTTGTTTTTATTTGACTTTAATATCATAATTTAAAATTTTGTTATGAAAATGGAATTTTTTTTTTTTGGATTCCACAATCTTTGCATTCTCAGCCATAAATTCTGGTACTACTGACTTTCTAACAAATAAGTTAAGTCTTTTATAGTTCTTTTTCCAATTTTCATTCGGTTTGAAATTTTAATCGTAAATTATATTTATTTCAGATTGTGCAAGCCATTTTTCATCATCGTAGCGAATGATGGTCAATCATTAATTCGGTAATAAAAGTTTTAATAGAATATAGAAGAATATAGTTTACATACAAAAATCGCCCAAAGTTTTTTCTAAAATATAAAAATGTTCTTCAAATATTTGGTGTTTTCTTTTTTGTCATTGCAAGAGAGAATCATTTTCATATTCGAAAAAATGCAATTAAAATTGTCTGTCTATCTACGCTGAAACGGTCACTCAGAAGATGTTTTATTACGAAAATTTGTGAATACATATAACATAGTCACTATTCGATAACGGTATAGCAATAAAAAAAAAATCTTAGGCGAAATATGAGACTTGAAATATCACATTTTAAGAGCAAATTAGTTACAAAGTTTACAACTTTAATTCAAATCTCATTAAGTACACTTCCCAGTAGTTCTTTTCAATAACTTCAAACAGGCTTAATCAATGCTCATAGTGTGATGTAATTATTTGTTTTCCGTATTCAATCATTAAACCTTAAATCATTGAATTAACTGATATTCACCAAAGTATTGTAATATGGTGAAAAAAACGCCGGTTTTATTATACAAGCATCATAAGACAAAATATAACTTTAAAACGATAAATGGCGAAGCGTACTTACGTGATTGATTTGGAATTTGTGCTGACTGCGCTATTTTCATAATTGCCTGCAATGAAATGGAAAATCAAACAAAAATAAAATTTATTCAAATATTTGGTTAAGCAGAGTATGGAAAACTAGGTTGAAAACCTCATAAAAAGTGACATTTATCATAATGAGCAACTTGTGATTTTAACGATCAAAATTAGCATGTACAAATAAATAATTTTTCAAAAGCAGCGAGATAAATGATGAAATAGCTTAATAATTTCTTCTAATCTAGTATTTATATGTGGTTTTTAATACAAACGTGGCTTTTTGCTTAATGAGATAAAAACGATAATCAGTTTTCAGCTTCTTCCATACGGAAAGGTAAGAACGGATCGAAATATAAAGAAAATGATGAGAGTCTCAATCGCTACTAATGAATTCAACAATATATCAAATAACTGTTTTCTTAAGTTGTTGGCTACACGTTGTCCGATTATAATATATTAAAAGTATTCCATGTGAGAAGTAAATTTATGATCGTAGCCAAACTAAATCGAGTCGTGCAGCAAAAACAACGGTTAATTCAAGAATTTAGGAGCATTAAGTTGATGCTTTTAATTGATGTTGCAGCAGTAGTTAAGCTTCTGCTGTTTATGTGTATAATTGCGATTATACAATACATATTACGTACAAAATACGACACAGTCGATCTTTTGGATATTATTTATCGATATGCACAAGCGTGTGTGTGCAAATCTTGAATTGCTATATCAACTTTGAAATTAAAAAGCACGAAAGCAAAAAGTCGCGTTGGAAAGATAAAGGTTGAGATTAAATAGGTAGTCGTTTGATGGATTCTAACTGATAGATAGTCGAGACGACAACTGATTCACAGATTCAATTGACACAATATAAAGAACAAAAATAAAGTACAGAAAACGTAAACGTGATATGCCTCGAATCCGATACAATGTACTACAACAAATGCACATCGAATGATAAAAACTCCACAACATTGCATCCTTACAATTTTGAGTGGTTAATGTTGCTGGTCCAGAACCAGTTTTGATTTTTCATTCTATTCAATGTTGCTATAGCGGCTTTTGTTAAAGCACATCGTATTGTGAATTTGGTCTATTAATGATGGCATGGTGCCAATTCCCGATGTTACGCTCCGAAAATCAATATCTTGGCATAAATTTAAAATGTATTCTAGAATACGACTAGGGGCTTATCTGTCATACGAGTCAGTACAAATCTCACGAATCAATTTCAAAAATATAGGCAAAAGTGCGAGTCTCACTAATCTGTATGAAGATTCGCGAGTCTTCTAAAGTATTTCACGAGTTTTTCATATAAATCTTCAAATCAACAAACAAACCCAAATGACATCAGTTGAATTTGAGATCATCGGTGTACAATTTCATTTACAGCCGATTTGTTTTTCTTAACTTTATTATTTAAATGTTTCGACGAATTAAGTACTATTAGGTTTTCATGCCCAGGCAAAGAATTTAAATACTTAAACGTTTTGATATTGTGTGTCTTTCAAAATATCACTGAATTTTATTCTATTAGCTTGCACAAAATCTTCAATATCAATTAAACTTTGTTTGTCTAAATTTTGTAAACTGATTTTGCAATCAAAACCACTTTCAATTAGGATTAATTTTAAATATTTTGGGATTTTGCCAAATGATTTTGCGATTCTTTTGAATAGCAATGCCTAAATAAAATATATTTATATATAAATTGTTTTAAATCTGTGATATAAAATCGGATAGAAACTAACCATGACAAAAAATTCATCCGTTGCTTTGTTTAAAATTTGACATCTAATGCTTTGCATTACAAACGTTGTGGTATCTTGTCAATAAAAACTGATTCGTGGATTTGTTACGAATACCATACACTTTTAATGCAGCGACTCGTGTGTGAATTTATTTGTATTTGTGCGAGTCAGTGCAAATCGTTATGGAGTAGGGCAAGTCATTGCGAGTCTTTTCAAGTCAGTTCATGATAATTCGAATCAACATACAAATGGCGCGAGTCTTGATGACTCGCTTTAACAAATAAGCCCCTAGGATCACGTTCACGATTCTAAAACCATTGATCAATGTTCAAAACGCTGCAAATTTTTCTAACTCACACCTTGCAGAATAGAATAAATACACACGACACAGCACAGTACAGAATGCAACCAAAGTTCATATATATATTCAATGAATGATTTTGATTATCGGACGTGCAAATCAAAATTATGTTCAATTTAATGCAATTATATTTTGTATGTTTTTCATTGAAGTAATTGAGCTAATAACATGCCTGAATTGATCTGTTTTTTCAGTCTAATGCATTGTTACAACTATTTGCTCTGCATCAATGTCTAATTTATAAGTTCCAGACTGAGAAAAAAGAAAAAAGAAAAAAGAAACTTGTATCATTTATAAGCAAAACAACTTGTTATGGATAAATTAATTGTGACCAAAAATAGAGGCGGCAGCCGTGAAAGTTTGAGTTCAAATTGAACATGTGATCTGCACACATTCGATTCACACAAATACATATACTCAACAATTTAACTTTATGTAGACACATTTTCGTGATTTTGCATGTTATTCTGAATACTTGGTGGCCAATGTTTTTAGAGATTTTCTACTTTAATTTACAAATATTCGACAATTTGGCATTCTGTTTCAATCCCACTTCTCAAAAATTTTAACACAGGCTTTCCTGGAAATCAATAGTAAAATTCCGAAATTATTCTTAAGACGATTTCATTGCGACTAGCAACATCACGTGGTGTGAATTGAGTCAATCAAAGCGTAAATTGCAACAAAAAAAATGGCGGCAAAAGCCGTGCGCTATATGCGTGATAAGTCCCCCGCTGTGTTTCGTTCACTTTATGGTTGCCATTTCATTTTCTACATGATGGTTTTCAAACATTTAAAACGCCAGGGGAGAATCGATACAAAATTGCAACAGAAAGTAAAGTAAAAAACAAAAACAATTAACTTACATGTAAGTGAAGAAAAGCTAAAGCCAATGCATTAAACGCCATGGTATCTGCAAACGAAGAGAAAAGTAGATTATACAATAAAACATTAATTTTGTAATTTGGCAAATTTTACCGAAATATTCAATTAATATAATTCAAACTTGTGTTTTTCAATCTCTTATTTCATTTTATACACGAATTAAGAGATAATTATTGTATTTAAAATATCAACACAATTGTAAATTGTGATTCGTAATGGTGTTAAATATAACTAAATGACATTCATGTAGCTGGTTGTGTGAACAGTTTTTTTGTTTCTCTTTTGTTTTCAACTAATACTAACTCATCTGTTTTGAATTCATGGTTTGAGTTTCAGTTGCCATTCTTGAGGCTGAACAAATCAGTGAGAGTGATGCGAATGATGTGGATTTGCGAAAAACTGCAAAGCAATTGTTTTAATGGACAAACAATGTGACAAGCAAAACAACAACAAAAAAATCAACATTAAATAATAAATGTGCAGACAAAAAAAAAACGGTTTCTTTGAAAGTGAATAAACCAAAAATGATGCGCACACTGAAATGTTATAGTGTGCTGATTTGATATTTTTTTCAAACTTTACCTACACGCACGGAATGGGCCCCTTCCTAATAGCCTAATCATATTCACACAAGCAAAGTCGCCAGTTCAAAAAACTTTATTTAAAAAAAACACTCAAAGCCATAAATACAAAATGCGTGGGAAAAAAAGCAAAAGTGAATTGGAATCTCGCATTATTTGGCCGACATAAATCATAAATCCCCATTGCATTTATTGACGATATTTTATTTGTGTTTTGTGGTTTTTGGCCGGAAAAGCAAAGAATATTAAATGAAATTCTCCTTCAGCAAGCGCAACAATCCACTGGTAAAGTATCTGTCAAATTTTGCCTCAATATTGGGGTCTTTCGAGCTTTTAGTTTTAATACAATACGATATGTGGAGATACCATTTTCAACATAAGTCTTATTAAATTAAACATAATTTTCAATGGTAATATATGTGGCGTCTCCACTTAATATGTCGAGTAAATAGGAAAAGTCCAATGACACCAAGCTTTACCAAGTACTTTCCAACCAAAAAAACAAAGAATAATAAAAGGAGGCTGAACTTAAACCGTCCCAATTCTCAAATGGAAAAAAAAGAGAAACACTTGTGAGTGCAATATATTAAATTGAATTCACACAATTTGCATTCCAAATTAAAGTTACGTTTAAACGAATTCATCAAAAAATTGCAACGAAAAAATAATATAATATATTTTTGTGTGGCAATTAAATTGAAATGGTTCTGCAGAAAAAAAGAAAAAAAAAGAGTAAGCAACATTCATTTGTAATGGTTTTTGGATTTTACGAATATCAAGGGCGGTTCGATGCTCATGCATATCGTATGGGAAATTACATTTAATTTTGTTACACGCTCCACACTCTTTGAACAATCAGGTATTGTTACATTTTGGTCATTATTTAAGCGAAATACCAACCATTCAACCACAGGTGATAGCGCATGATCATCGGCATCATCTCAACATAGACACATTTTCAGTTTTTATTTTTTTTTACACTTGTTCATTTTTTTTCGGATATTGGATAATGTGTTTGTGCTATAGTGATAGGCATAAAAAAGAAAGTTAATTTCATCTTTTTTTCCTCACTCGCATATGATGTTGAAAAATCATACAGCTGCATGTCGACTAGAGCACAAAGTCAAAGTATTTTTATTTATCATCATTTGATTGTTTTACACAATGCTTATGCCATTCCAAAAAATTGGTTTACAGCTTACTATTTGGAAATACTTACGAAAAGTTTTAATATGCTAAAAATGATCGAATTGGCAATGAAATAAATAGAAAAATAATATGCATTACTATTAAGATTGTGTTATTGCGATGGCCACACACTCCATGAATAATTTATAACGATATAGAAAGAAATGAAGAAAAATAATGAAAAAGAGATGACACACGGTCAGAAGAAGGCAGACAAATATGGAATGAGGAGAGAAAGAGATCAAATTGAACAATGTGTTATTGTTTGAAATTTGTTTTTAAATCGTTTCTTTCTCACATTTAACATCATCGACGGAAAACGTGTTTAAATAAATGGAATCAAATATATAATCTTCCGATTAAATAGCAAAGCTAATCATGCAAAACGAACGAATGAACAACAACAACATCAACAACGAATCATGAAGCAAACGATTGAAGAGAAAATCTCACACAAGTTGACCTTCTGCAACTTACATTTTATGCATTTTTCTTCGTTTTCTCACTTTCTTTACAAAGTTACACATTTTTACGCAATATGTTTTGTTATAAACTTGATATTATGTTACTATTTCCATTGATTTGATCATGTATGTCGTCAAAATTCAAAGCAAAACATATGTTTGAAAACTGATTTCTTGATCGGTTCTTGTTGCTTATCCATTTTGTACATAATATTCCGTAAAAATAGAAACGATTAAATTTCGTGTTGGTTGAGCTTACGGGAGTTAATATCATTACTTCATACAATTCTTATGCTTTGAAATGTAAGTCATCAAAACAAACGTTTGAAACTCACTTATATCGATCCAATTTTTTTTAACCAAGAACTTTTCGCCAAAGAACCAGCTCATATCCAATTCACGTTAAATCCAAATTCTCGTTATTAATGAAAGCTAATACCATTGTATTGGTGCATCCAATGATATTAGTTACATTTTCGAATCGAGTAATATTTACATGGTGATCGCTTCGAATCACATGACTTGTAATCTGTGTGTTTAGTTGTGATATAATGGTCAAGCCGTATAGGTATATCTCCATTCGACTAAATGAATAAATAAATCAATTGAATAACGAAATAAAAAAATTCCTTTTGTCCTTTTTCGTCTGAATTAATTGAATGGAATTTTCGATTTGAAATGGAAATTTAATTCGTACATTGAACGCACTTAGACGATTTAATGTTATTCATTTGAAGTGAACGATGACATGAGCACATTTTTAGTTTGAACTTTGGTTTTTTATTGTGTATGATTTGATTTGATTTGATCCACATCGATCTTGGAGCTATGAAATTTATATTCATCTGTAATACATTTATTTCAATCCAAATGTAATCGAAAGTGATTTTCATTCTGTTGAATATAACTGTCAGCAGGAGAAAACGATAGTAAATCAAATCATAATCAAAAGATCAAATTGAAGAAAAAAATGATATAACTTTTTATTTTGACTTTTGACATTTTATAGAATTCGGACTGTGATCGCTCGTACAATGCCATCTAATCTAATGGATTTGAATTTCGAGTGGGATTTTTGCTGAAGATTTTCAAAAAGTGAAAAAAAAAAAAAAAAAAAATACAACAATAATGGCGCTAACACCAACAAACATTCAAGCAACGAACATAAAAATAACACCAAACTAAGTAGAAGGAAAAAAAATGCGCACAATTTGTCCAAAACCAGAACAAAGTAGGACATTTCCATATTTAATATTGGACCTTGTGACTTATGTAATGGAAGCGTACTTATTATGTGTTGTTTTTAATTTTGCCGCTAATGTCGTAGTCATCGTCATCGATGCTACAACATATAAACAGTGTATTATACATGATACTAAATAGCACTTTATATTGCCACATACAAATGTATTCGTGTACAAGCTTAATTTCATTGATCGTTGGCTTACTATCATTCATGTACTCTGTACTGTGACGTTTGCAATAATTGTAAGACATGAAAATGACTATTACTATATTTCACAATTAAAATCATAATTGTTTCATTATAGCTGATTCTATTATATTTAACGTTATTTCCATTGATGCAAATCTTTTAACGAGAATTTGAAATTTTTCCAAAATTTCGCAGACAATATTTGCTAAACCAATTTCTTCGTTTGTCTCATTTTCTTCGTAATTTTGAATTTTTATAATATATAATGTGATTTATTTCAATTAATAATAAATAATCATTGATCGCTGATCGAATTAATAAAATTGATAGTTCCAATATCATTAAACTTTAATGTTAATTTTGAAGTAATTTGATGAAAAACTGCAAGCTTGAAAAAATAAATCAATTGTTCATCGTCATATAGAGTGAAAGTGAGCGTTTTTGATTCAAACTGAAATTTTAAAATTAATTGATTAATAATATAGACGAAACAAGACGAAATTCATATCGGCATAAAATCGAAAAAATTTCGTTCCGGGACCACCACGAAAAGATCATCCCCCGAACACCCCCACTTTAAACGATGGATTATGTCAAATAAAGAATCTTTTGTTTCGATACTAACATTGATTTCACATTTTTAGCCGAGTTCAAATTTTTTGAAAAAAATCAAGTAAATTGAAAGATTTATTTCTGATTTTTGGTCACATTTATTATAAACTTTTAACAAATACATCACAAAAATATTAAATCGAAATTATTCGGTTTTTTCGATTTGTCTTGATTTTTTCGATTTTTTGCACCCAAAAAGTGCGAAATAATTTTAGCAGAGCTCACAGTTTTTATCAAAAAAGTCACATTAATGTAAAAATTCTCGATTAATATTTGGTCCATTTGCCTTTGGTGTCATGTAAAGCGATGATTCTACGCGGGAGACTGTCATACAGTGATTCGATTTTGGCCTGTGGGATGTTTTTTCCAAGCTGCCTCGATGGCGGCCGTAAATTCTTGTTTTGTTTGGAATTGTCGACCTTCCTTGTATACTTCTCGAGCTAAAATCTACCAGATGTTCTCAATAATGTTCATATCTGGTGACATACGCTGAAAAATGAGGGCCAACCATCTCCTGGCACTGTATTGCATTCATTCTGGTGGAAATGAATGACAGCGGCATCTTTTTCAAGTAGCCAATGGCACCCCATACAATCACAGAACCATCGCCAGATTGGCGCTTACTGAAAATCTTTCCTTCGGTGCGCAAATCGTGCCAATAACAAGCAAATCCAATGATTTTGCGCCATTGGTTTGTCCAATGAATGTGATCCAGAGCGAACTTCTTACGCCCCTCAATATTGGCTGGTGACAACATTGGCTTACGCTTCATTTTTTTATGTTTTAAGTGTGGCGAACCACTCAGAATTTGCTGAACACGTCGAATACCAACAGATGAATTATTTTCAGCCTTTAATTGCTTAGTAGACTTGAAACTGTTCGCCGCACTTCGGATTTTTCTGCCGTTGATACGCTTGATGGCCGGCCGGTGTGCTTGTTTTTATAATTCTCACGATTATTAAGGAAATTTCACACAACTTTTTCACTCCGGTTCAATTCTTTGACAATCTGAACGTTTGACAATGATGTATAATATTTTAATGTGGAAATTTTGTCTTTTTCCGCTTCGGTTAAACGTTTTCCTTGTCCCATTGTGTTTCCATTGAATTTTGGTTGACAACTGCGTCACAACTATAGTAAAATTGCACCAACAGACATAAAATGGATGCATAACGGTAAATCACGTCAAAACAGATCGAAAAATGTAAACAACACTGACAACTGTGCATGAAACAGTGAGCTCGGCTAAAATTATTTCGCACTTTTTGGGTGCAAAAAATCGAAAAAATAAAAAAAAATCGAAAAAACCGAATAATTTCGATTTAATATTTTTGTGAGTATTTGTCAAGAGTTGATAATAAATGTGACCAAAAATCAGAAATAAATCTTTCAATTTACTTGATTTTTTTCAAAAAATGTGAACTCGGCTAAAATTATTTCGGGCACTGTATACTTGAGAAATCAATGCTAACAAAATATCCCGTAACAGAAGATTCTTTATTTGACATAATCTATCGTTTAAAGTATTTCCCGAATGAATATGTTAACATTTTGAAAATCGATAACCAAGATTTCCGTCCCTCTTTGGGATTTTAAAATATAAAATTGAAGCGACCCCGCGGGGATGATCTTTTCGTGGTGGTCCCGGAAGAAAAGTTGTTCGATTTCATGCCGAGAATCATTTCCACACTACGTACCTGTTTGGCCTCTTGATCATTTTTCACAATTCTATGCACCCTAATGTCTATGAATTGGATCATTTGAAAGATAAACATTTGGCAAATGATTTACATTGTGTATGTTTTTAATGGTCTTCCATTTTGGCAGAATATCGATTAATTAATTAGTTTTATAAATAAATCTGTGTTATAATAAACAAAAAAAAGTCAAAGAAGTGAAATCATCTTTAATATGATATGAGAACCATTCATTAGAGCAGTAAATATAATTATTTATAATGATTTATATATATTTGATTTCAATTTAAAATCGGAGATGATTATCTCTATCAAAAAAATCATTCAGTTCAATATTGTTGGTTTGCGTCACTAGAATGCATTTAAAATTGCTTTCAGGTCACATCGAATGCAGGTTGATCAAAGCTCGTGCATAGAAATACGAGATTACGATCAATGCTTAAATTGCATTAAATCCAGAGTGCTAAAAAGAACGATGTTATGTAGCCAAGCGGATAGAAGATTTGCAAAAAAAGACCAAAAGATGCATTGCATGGCTTAAACATGATTGCCGATAATATTGTTCATTTGCAACATCAACATCAACAGCAGTAGTATTTGCGTCTCCCAAATGAAAGACGGTGTTTGCATGTTAAACATCGATGTGCTTGTTAATAGATGCCCTGTATTTCGCTAAAAGCAATGCGATTCATTCAGTTTGTACTATAGTTATCAACAATTTCTATATTTGTTTTATTTGTTGCAACAGCCGATCTTTCGACCATTGTATTTGTTCTTCTATTTTATATTTGTATAGTTTTTTTCTGTTGTATTTAAATGCAACGTTTCAGTTTCGAGTGGCCGAGTTGTGGTTCCGCGTTCTTGTTTTATATTTTTATCTACGTATTGTAGTTGGACAATCTCTTATTACTTTTGATGTATAATTCACTACATTTTTCTTGGTATCTAATTAATTACCTTTGCTTCGAATATAAAATTGCTTGTTTGTTGTGAGCGAACAACAATTATACGATCTATAAACCAAATGCACAAGAATAAAAACAAAACACACACATACATACACATTCTGCCAGAGACCACGGCAGAAGATCGACGTATAAAGCTTGAATGGTCTCAGAATAATAACGTACGCAATTTTAATTCTCCTTATAATAATGTTTTTATTGCATCGGTTGGTATTTTAACATTGTTCAAACACAAATTGAAATAGTATAAAATACAAAAACATCAGGGAAAAAACAGAAATAAAACACACTTTAGTACATTGATATGTTCTCTCAACAAAGAACACGAATCTCGCATATTTGGTCAAGTTGCACTTGGAATGGTCGTGTTTTTTTCGTAAAATGTACAAAGTGTAAATGTTAATGTGATGCACGCATCGATGCTCTCCCTTTGCAATGCATTTATTTGTCTGTGAATTATAGCAAGTTGCATTGACGGATATACACTGTGTTTATTATTCTAACAAATATTAAATTTCAAAGCCAACTCATAAGTCAAACTTATGTCAGTAAGTGATGAAAGACTAATTTCTTGAGGGATCATCGATATATAAACATACAGAATTAGTACATTTTTTCCTTATTTGACAAAAAAAAGATCGTTTATCCACATACATTCGTATTCCAATTATTTTTTTTTTTCTAGAAATGCATTCGAACGATGAGATTTCAATATTGAAGCAAAAGCACGCAATTTGTCATTCTAATTTCTTCGTTATGTTTCAAGAAAGAGCATTTAATAAAATGCAACATAATCAAAATTAAATCATTTGCATACCACCAATCTTTCTGTATCTCTTTCTTCGTCTCTCTCTCTCTCTCTCTCTCTCTCTCTCTCTCTCTCTCTCTCTCTCTCTCTCTCTCTCTCTCTCCCGCTCTCCCACTCTCTCGGTCTCATCCACTTTTTTTTTCTATTCTGATGATATTTGGATATGGAATGAAAAACATGCACATACAAAATCTGTATGCAGTGTGTGGTATTACCGCACAATATTTGTATTATAAATTACACGAAAGCCACATACCAATGGCACATTATTTTACATAAAACTGTATTAAAGAACGAAAATAGAATAGAGACAGTAGTTGAAGAAGAAACACGGTACCTCCTTCGAAAAAAAAAAAAACGAAAGAAGCACCGCTACCGCACTGTGTACACTAAATAATAAATGCAAGTAATAAACAACACTGATAAAAGATACTGTTAGGTGTCAACGAAACAGAGCACAGTCATTTAACTTACTAGGATGGTAATTACCACTTGTGACATAACAAAAGTTCGTTATTCATTGCTGGAATGAATGATATAATGAAATTGCATTATCGCATCGTACTGATAAGAGGCTCTTATTAAAAGCAACCGAGTAAAGAAAGGGGAAGCGAGAGAGATGACACGAGCAAAAACGAATAAGAAGAGAAAGACAAGTTATAATAATCATCACAAGAGGATTAACAATTTTTCCGATGAAATGCTCGGTAATTTTTAATTCATGATTTATGCTTGTTACTAAAGCATAAAAATTCAATTAAATACAATTCTAACGTTTTGGAATTGAGTGATTTGATAGATGTACATTATGTAACATGCGCTGTACAGTTCTAATGGGTCAAAGTCGAGCTATAGAATGATTGCTAGTTCAGTGCAGTCAGTGATTTTAAGAACATTGTTAATACTTAATACGCGTGCATACACGAATAAATAAGTAAATAGCATACATAAAAATGAGTTTTTCCATCTTCTTCTTGTTTCTGGCCTTACTCTGTCTTTCTCCCAGTTTTTGAGGAAAAAAATGCATAAACACAGAACCACAAGAATAAACAAAAGAAAAACAATTACGAGAAAAAAAATATATGAAAGAGAACAATGCATGCGCGATAATATCACGAAATCTTAACTGTATACGAAAGAAAAAACAGTGCACATTTAGCTAACCATGAGAATAAGATCCGTTGAATAAGCGCGTAGTATGTTGGCTATTGTATTTTTTAAAAGAACAACCGAACCCAATATCAAAATGAATGAATGGAATAAATTAATGAATTGAAATTGCAGCGGTACCAACACAAATAAATGAAAGAAAATTAAAGTTGGGCATTGTGCGTAAGCAAGTAAATTGAGTAAAATGGCATTTTTAATTTAATGCGTCCTAAAAACTCATTTTACATGAAAATCTATCTTTCTCTCTCTTTTTAGTAAATTTGTTTGCACTCTATTTATTAATGGATCTTCATACGTTTCCCGCTTAATAATAAAACATCATTTTTTGAAAAAGATCGTTTTTTGTCTACGTTACCATAAAAATGTTTTTTTTTTTAATGCGTATCCCACCAAGGGTAAAAGGGAGCCGAACTAAAATGAAAATACAAAAATACCGACACATAAATGTGTGTAACTTAATGTAAACCGCAAAAAAATGAAAAAAATTATCATGCTGTTATGGCATGTGCGCATAATTTCGCTTAGCTCATAATATTAAGTTATGTATGAATGGGCGGTGCTTTAAAAGGCATTGATATTGATGAGATTACTATCATACAGATCAAAAAGTACTCGCATTTTGCAGAAAAATGAATTTAACTTTTTCACGAGACAGAATTTTGATTGTGTCAAGGTCATCTGCGCATCAATTATCCCATTCATATTTGGTTCAATATTAATAATTTAATTTGAAGATCAATGCTTTGGTCGTATACAAAAGAAATTCTTAATATAAACTAATTATTAAACAATGACAATTTGCCCGATTAAAAAATGGCATCGATTTATTTGCGATGACATCGAAAACAATGTTACATTAAAAAGCGAAAAACACACTTTTTTCCTTGAATTCGTAACAAAGCATAGCGACATCATAGCAAGAGCTTCTACCAATTGTCAAATTCACATTTTTGGAAGGTATATTGTACAAAATGAATTGAAATGTAAGGTGTAGTTGTTGAATATTTGCTACTTTAATGTCATTTGTTTGGATAATTTCAACACTTTGTGTGTCAGTCCCCCCAGATTGCATAATCTCAAGAGAAGACAAATATACTTGCAAGAAACAGATGGAAAAAAAGTACTGTAATATGGAAAAATACGTTTGCAAGTGAAACAGACAAACTTTCACTCATTCACAGTTCTTATTTATTCAAAAAAATACAATCTTTTATGCCCAATCATATTATGATCTGAAAAACAAGACAACACACAGGCAATTGCTACCCACATGAACATTCGCACGACATTATTATCGCACAGAACTGTACAAATGTTAGGCGCTTTGTTTGCATTCAATGTTTTAATGGTTTAATTCAAATTTGTCATAGTGGACTACAGTGACGAAGAATTTGAATGAAAATGACTTTTCCAAAAAAAAATCAAAATTTTTAAAGTTTTAACATAGTATTCGAGATTACCTTTGTTTATGACAAACTGTGTAGCATTTTACTTTTATTAATTTTTTAAACTCATATTTCTGTAAAAAAACATGCAATCTTCTTTGGACATCAAATTGAAATTCTCAAAATCAGCATGTCAATGCACGCACACATAATTTTTTGTATATTTAGTAGAAGCATGCAGCATGCTAATATTCAATATTTTGCATTGTAGAAAAGGCGTCAATGCAAGACTGTAAATTACAATTACATACAACAAATTCATAACGAAAATACAATGTTTCTTCTTGCATTTGTTTGTTTTGTGCTCAAAGTGTCTACGCCAGTAAGGCGAATATATTGAGAATACGTAAACACTAAACATGAATCCGGTATGACATGAAATGAAATGAAGTCATCGCATATTTATATACCACATCATGACCTTAACAATGTGTAAAACCACATAATTCAACGCTTTTCGAAAGAAAATTCTCTCAATTTGTTTGGAAAAAAAAATCAGAAAATGTCTGTCTTGCAGATCTGCTTCAATTGTTGTATCTTATGTACTCACTCAATGGTTTAACAGCGATTTTTGCATTTTGTGCGTTATAAAAACTGTAATTGATAGGTGTTCTGTTAAACTATTTCATATGAACTACCTACACAACGGCTGACTTATCAAAATAAAACTAAACATCAAGTCACAAATCGGTTAGAGGCAATATTGGATTGAATTGGAAAGCCCATTCGAACTAATTTACATCTCAACTAAAATATTGAAGCCGCTCATCCATCAGCACGCACTAAATTAAAAAGGTCATATTTATGTGATCAAATATTATTCAAAGTACATAAAATATTGGGTATATCATCGCCCATTTGTTTCTCAATGAATGGCCTTAAATTCGTAAATGCATGCATTTTTGCATTCAAATTCCGAAAATAATTCCCACTTTAGAATAACACGAATGAAAGATGCAATGCAACGATGATACACTTTTTTTTATAGATGATCAGTCATTTGATGAATTCAAGAAGAATGAAATCGCTCACATGATAATTTCGGGTTTACTTTTTTTTTATATTCGAAACATGTTATTTACACTTACTGCTTGTTCAATTTCAAAGGGGGTTTTTGTTTGATCGATCAATTTGATGTTTGTTAGCTGTGAACACCAGTCTTTTATGGCTTTTTTTGAAATCGGATTTGATTTGTTGAAGTGCGAAAGCAAAATTCGCATCTCAAAACACATCAAGCACTGAATAAACAGTAAAAACAGAATATTGTTTTTTTTTTTGTTTTGCTTTAAGTAACGAAAACTTTTACTTTCAATTTGCATGTTCACTTTTCCGGCGTATTCGGCCAATGGTGTTGCTATTACTGTTGTTATTTTGTTGTTCAGCTTTCGCATGCGTCATGGTGTTTTATTTGCGGTTTGTTCGAATGTTATTGGAAATACCAATAATCTGTGTCTGCTATTTTTTTATCTCTGTCCATCTCTTACTTTTCATCTTTTATTTCGTTATGCACATGCAAAGAATTTGAGTTGGTCTTTCTAACATGCTGAAATTTGTTTTTTTTTACATATTGGTAATCATAATATGACTCAAACTGGTTCATTTTGCGTAGCTGGATCCATTTTATACGAATTATGTGCGTAAAATGTTTCGTTCGATTAAACGACTATTGAGAATTAGAATGGGCATGAAAATGCCGTAAGATTGAATTACAGCATTCAAGCTGAATATGAATCATAGAAATTGGTCATTTGGAAATCGGAGAATACAATGTTATACGAAACCAAGAACGCATCAAATTTACCATTTCAAATTAATTGGTAAATTTCTAGCGTTGAATTTGTGACAATTGAAATCTTACAAACAGCCAATTTGACATGTGATCGTGAGCGGACAAAAGATGCGTTTTAGCTATTTCATCATTTCAAGATTGAATTGCAGTTTTTTTTTTCTTCTGCTATTTATTGTATTTCTTTTTTTTTCTTTCCTTTGTGTATCTCTTCGCCGAGATATTATGTATGGTTTTTATTTGCGAATGTGTATGCAATATATAATACTTTCGCGATATGTTAGGGTGTACTGTTATCGAAAATTTAAATGTTCAAAAATAAATATAAAAGCATGAATTTTAGTCGATTAAATTCGAATGTATTTTACAAAATGTTTTTGGCCCTGGAAATAGAATTACAGCTTTGAAATTGTCAAACTAAAAATGAAAAAAAAAATTCTCTGAATTTTGGATTAAAAATTGGCGACTTCCTGGTAAAACCTTTTGGTTTTATTGAAGTTTTCTCCTTTATGAAATTTTGAGGTAGTTTTGCACTTTTTTGTAAAAATTCTAAGGCCTTGTGTTGCTGGCTACTCAAGGTAATAAAATATCGATGCACTCTAATACATATCTGTTCTTGTATGGGTGAATACGACCAAGAGCCGGAGCAAAAGACGATGAAATTAACATTACAACAATGGAGTCCATATTGTCATTTTGTTGTTGCATCAAAATAGTGTTATTAGACGCGATATTATGTTAATAAGCGGCGAAAAGCGTGCGCGGAATAGTAGTGCAGTCTGCTATGAAGCACAATCACACAAACAAAACACATACAAACACTAATGCAAATATAATGAAACTTGATGCCTGTAATGTATACAACTATAATACATATTGGCAAACGAGATATGTCTATGAATATACGACAATAAATTGTTTGGAAATAATCAAAGAGCGTAGAAGGGACAGAAAATCATGCACAAATAAACGGAAATTAAAGAGAAAAATAACAGAGGAACTCAACTAAACAGTAATCAATGTTGCGTTGAGCCACATTGACGCATAAACAATGATCTCGAGTGCACGCATGTTGCACTATAAAACACTAATATTCGTACTGAGTTGCTGGTTCTATGGTTGAAATGTTATGGTTAAAATTATATGGTTGAAACTTGTCAATTCTTAGCTACAAATTCAATCGTGATTTCAACACAGAAAAAAAAACTATTTTCATTCCAATGGTTTGACATTTTTATTGGCGTTTTTCAATCGAAATGAATTAAATTTTACCTTTTTTTCTATTATTTTAGCCCTTATAAACATTCGTTATGTTCAAATTCTTAGATCAAATTTATCTATTGATTTCGTCACTCAATTAAATTCTGTTTTAAAAAAGTTCGATTGTCTTAGGCAATATGTAATTAAATTGGATTTGTCTGTTCACTTACCTTTTGGTATTGGATTGCGTAGTTCCGTTTGTCAAGACCAAAAAAAAAGTATTTAAATTGCTGGTTAACAGTGGCAAAATATTTATTGTTTATTCTTTTTGCTCATTGGTATCAATGCACGTTTTTATTCCTTTCTTTCTCGTTCGGTTACTGTATTTTCTCTATTTAATTTCGATGCTTATGTTCTGAATATTATTGTTGTTGTTGTTGTTGTTGGTATTCTATTCCATTCTTTTCTTCTTTCAAGGTTTTTGTGCGTGCTCAACACGCATTCAAATTTGAATCGCTGACATAAGAATTTACCAAAATCAAACGCACGACGTTATTCAGTGAATTTTATTTTTTATATTCTTCATTCTATAAAATATGAAATAATTTTAATGAAGAAAAATTTCAAAAAATGGACTGAATAAGATTTGAATATGAAACGTTTTTAACACTTAATTTACATTTCGATGTAAAACGAAAGTAATAACATTTTTTTTTTACAAATTCCCTCCGGATGTAGTCATTTGAATAAATAATTATTTTATTGCACATGTACTTCAATTTATTTCATTATTTTCTTTTTTTCATCACTTAAACACAATGTTTTACCATTTGGAATTTCTTTCGATTTTTTTTGTGTGTGGCGATTTGTATTTAAATCTTCATACAAATGTAACCGATCATTTGACTCTGCCCGTATATCGTCATTCACATTTCGATCGCATATAACAAAACAATATAGCGATCGTACTGTTGAATTTTTCACAACATACTGAGACGGCTTCAGGTAAAAAGATTAAACTAGCCTTATAACTTCACATGTGTTTTCTTTGTTCTCTTTCTATTTTTCGTATACGTTTTTGTATTATATTGTCTAAATGTGCCGCGAATGAATGTTTATCGTTGAGACATTAATGGAAACATAGCTGTTTGTTAGTATGCGTCTATACATACAAATAATCAGTGTAAAGTATATGCGGGCAAACACTCATACAAACCAAAATTATTAATGATCATTCGATTGTATGTGTATGTCGCGCTCCATAGGTGTGTTATATTCGTGAATTTTATAATATCATATTATATCATTTTTGCTTAGTACGTATACCTTGAGTTGGAATTTATGGTTGATCTTAAATAAAAGCAAATATGGTGGCGAGTATACGTGATAGTCTGATTTACGTGTGGTGAATGAATTGCTAGCTGCTTGGATATAGATGATTCTCGTCTTTTAAGTCTTTCTTTTCATTTTTGTTTATTGCTAATGTGATTGCTGTAAATGAATTATATTTTTTAATTCTTCTGTGTTGTATATACTTCAACTGACGATTTGCATATTTTGCCGGATTACACATTTTTTTTAAATCAATGATGCTAGTTTCACTATATCAATATACCTGTTGATATGAGTGAATGCCGTTTCAATTTGAATACCGTGCATTTTTAGCTGGAAATTCTCTTTTTTCAGAAAAATCTTCATAATCGCGTATACTTCCACCTACATGGATATATTTAATATTTGTTCATATTGATACGGCAATAAAATACAGAATAACAAATTTCATACACATATTAGAAGATGATTTGATTGATTTTTAACTTTTTGAAACTTTTTTGCTAACAAGTATTCAAAAGAAGTAAAGCACGTTTAATTGAATTGTTTGAGTTTCGATTTTTTTTGAATTTTATGTTCTACCGTTAATAACTATCTAGGAAATTGCTAAAAAATCATAAAATTAAATGAAATGTTTTATAGGAATTTTGTCTTACGTCACAGTCTTTATGTCTTTGAAAAGTGCCCAAATATAGGCAAAATTCGAAAAAACAAAAAGACACTATTTTTAATGTAGTAAAAAAATTATCATATCAAACTTACGTAAAATTCTGAAAAATTGGATTATGAAATCGATTCAAAGCTTTGCAATTGCATACTTTGTATTTTAATTTGTAATGATTTAATCCTTTATCTATTTCCATTTTAATTAAAATCGTG
This sequence comes from Resseliella maxima, assembly GCA_029041755.1. Classification (NCBI taxonomy): domain Eukaryota; kingdom Metazoa; phylum Arthropoda; class Insecta; order Diptera; family Cecidomyiidae; genus Resseliella; species Resseliella maxima. Next base: position 94,851 of record JAQOWM010000916.1, on the reverse strand, counting down.
AATATTCCTCTTTAAAATCCAAAAGCCATATCAAGAAATTTTATAATCTATTTCATTTCATTTACAGAGATTATAGCCGTGATAAATTGTATGCAGATGTTTCAGTTAATGATGATTCAACAATTGGCATTCACATTTGGTTCTAATGACATTCCCATTTTGCACATTTGGTTTAGTATATTGTGAATTTGTTTTGAAATTAATTCATTGTGTTTTGTGTTTTATGTATTTTTCGTCTACGAAATGCGAAATAAATTTTTTTGATTTTTTCAAATAATTTTATAAGGTTTTAATCAGCTTTCTGTTTGATGAATTGGACAAATTCGGCAAATATTCATGGATTTCAACCGTATCACCATTACGATGCATTTTAAATGTTAAAATATCGAGCTATCGCATCAGCACAAGCGATGTGATTTGCTGTGTAATATCATAAACTGGATAATGTTAGTTAGTTATGTATATTTGGGCATTTCATTGCATTTGAACATTTCTAAAAACTTAACGATTTCAAAAAATTTGAGCAATTTTTTTTTTGAGCGAAAATCATATTTAAATACTTTTTGCACAATTACGACATTAAATCTGCACTATCTTCTTATATCCAGAATCGAGAATGACGATTGGCTGAGATTAATTCCCCCCAAATATAATTGCTAAAACTGTATATAAAATAACAATTTCGCTCATTTTATTCAAATAGAAGAAGTTATTACTTACTTCTTTTAATTTATTAACTAAATTCAAGTACTTGTTCATTTTGATTAAAACTTTTTGAATAACACTCTTAATATGAAATGGTATCGAAATCTTGAATGGTTGCCTGATTTTGGGCGAATAGATTTCGATATAGATTTGAGTGAAGTAGTTGTTTGCAATTAATAAAAAATGATTGGAATTGAAAGTCGCAAGTGATTGGAAACGAAGCATTTCTTTGCTCTCGTTTAAATTATGGAACATTTTGCTTCATTGCACCAACACCCATTTAACCTGGAGTAAGCCCGGCGAATTGTAAATGATGCAAAACGATGAAAGACACATTTCTAAAAGATGTATTTTATATAGATACAAAATTCGCGTCAACAGACATTTCTATAATGCCTTAGGTGACCAACTGTACTAAAATTTCTGGTACTGTACCGAAATTTTATTCAATATACCGTGTACCGAAGCCAAACTTCAATAGACGGAAATATACCGAAATTTTAGAATCTGAAAAATCTGTACGCAAATTTGTTACACGTAAATTTTTCTAACATTGTTTTAGGAATTAGAACATAAATATTTTGATTCATACAATTTTAGAAGTTTTTTAAAACCAAAACCGACAATGACGTTCGCTGTAACATTTGTAGTGATGAATTAAATATTTCTCATGGTCGTAAATCAGATATGGAATTGCACTTGAATTCAAATAGTCACAAGGAATCGGTAAATACAGTTTCTTCCAGTCAATAAGTCTGGACTTATCATATTTAGTTGTGTTCGCACTAAATGTGAATTCATTGCTACAGGTGTGTTTGTAATGACGGACGCTTTGAATCATGCATGTATCAAAATGTTTCCAGTTGTTGTTCGTTATTTTTCAAGAGAAGAAGAAACCAAAGTGGAAATAATTGGAAAATTCAATTTAAGTGAAAAACTGTCCTCATTTTGTGGAGATAAATTGAATGAATTCTATGATAGAATTCCTATCCAGGATAAATTGGCATCGAATGTGCCGCACATATCATTCAAAATAAATTGAAAGGAGCTTGCGACAAAATGCCATTTGATATCGAACTAATTGTTGTAAAAATTTATTCACACACTGTTAAAAGAATACGTATAACCAACGAGCACTTTATTCGATTTACTTTTATATAGAGAGACTAATAGAGTTTCATACATGTATTATAGACCGAGAGCTGTTGAACAAGAGAGTCACTTTTTGATTTGCATGGCAGATAATGCTAAAATATATGTATTTTGAAGTGTATAGAATATGAATACCGAACGGTATCGTTTACATCTTACCAGTGTATGAGTACTTACATTGACTGTGTCTAGCATAGCCCTTACTGTAATAAGAGTGCTAATTAAAAGACGTCTGTTTATGTCAAAGGATCGTGCAAGACTGACTTTATTATTCATATGCGCGTATGGCTTATGCCCACGCAATACATCCCCCTTTTTCTTTGAATGATTTTTATACAAATTTGTTAATACAACTTGCTTTGCATATCAGCAGTTAGCTATTCTGCGAGTTTACAATTCACAAGCTTCACAGTCTTTCCTTTTCATTTGAGAAATTTTTATAAAAAGCGTTTATACATAAAATGTTGTTTTACTATTTTTATTGGTTTTCAATATAAATTTTTTTTTTCTTTTTATTTAATTAATCTATTTTTATGGACCGTAATTGTCCTGTCTCTATCCATAACTTTTACGTTCGATACTTAAAACTTTAAATCTTTTTCTTAATGTTGTAAATTTATTGTATGGCTCATATGTTGATTGAACTATATCGTTGATACTTATATCTATTGGGTTTGCTTTCTTATCATAGTATAACTTGTTCGTTTCTTTAAGCTTATTGATTAATTTCATGGCCTGTTCGTGTGCTTTTTGAAGACGAAATTTGGCTTCTTTGATATAGTTTTCGGGGTCATATAGTGGATCTACTTTTCCCCGTAACAATTTTCTAGCATGAACTAGCTCAAATGAATACTTATAATTAAAACTGCCATATTTATCTATATTATAACAAAATGAAAAATACTCTATAAACTTATCTCAGTCTGATAGGTTTGATTCTAAGTATTGCCTAACATATTTATTGAATTCCCTATGATTCCTCTCTATACTTCCTAAACTTTCGTGATGATAAGCTGTGGCTATATCATGCTCTATTTTCATAAGTTTGCATAATTCTTTGATCAATTCATTAACATACTCTGTTCCCCTATCTGTCTTTATTCTTCGCATCGGACCGTGAATTAATATGAATTTTTCGAATATCGCTTTTGCTACCTCCGCGCTTGATTTGCCTTTAGTTTGTGCGCCAATTAAGTATTTGGTCATTTCTGCAGAATTTCATTAGGTGATTTGAACGTTTCCTTTTACTTCCACCTTTTGAAAAGTTATTTTCGTATGTTTGATTGATTGTTTGAATTATGTTGAAATTTCAGGACTTTTTCATCAGTTATTTCTGGATTTATTTTTCGACGAATTTCTTCATCTTGTAGACTTGATAGTACACTGTACTAAGTACAGTTTTCATTTTTAAATCATCCTTATTTGAATGTCCAGTACTAAGTGTTGTAATTAAATTATTCCATGATTGTGGCAGGCTGCTTAAGATAATTCCAATTCTCATGCTGTCAGTAATAAATTCTCCCATAGATTCAATTTTTTGAAATAAATCTAGTATTTTATCGAGATGATTTTGTAAATCTCCTCCTTCTGCCATTTGAGTTGCAAACATTTTTCTCAATAATGTGACAATATTTGTAACAGAATCATGTTCATGGATATCTTTTAGATTATTCCAAGCTTCAAGAGCACTTGTAGCATTACGAATATGTAACAATTGATTGTCTTTGACATTAAGTCCTATAAGTGCTTGTGCTGTTTGATCTTGTTGAGTCCAAGTTGAAGTAATAGTTTCTGGTGTTTCGTCGTTGATTGTGTTCCAAACTTTTTCTTTAATCATAAGGAGTTTTAATTTATAACTCCAAACTGAATAGTTTTCAGAATTCAATTTAGTAATGTTAACTTTAGTTTCCATTTTAGTTATCTTTATGGAGCTTTTGCTACCAAATGTAGAAATAAACTAAAGGTTTTTATAGTAGTATTGGAACTGAACTTTTATTTTTAAACTTCTTTCTATTATACAAATCATTTATCAATGATTACTATGATTAATTCCTTTGTTTAATTGACTTTATATTTATCGATTACTTTGATTCTTCAGTTTCGAGAAGAATAGCTTTAATGGGTCATACTACTTAAGTCGCGCGAATTAAGGTCGCAAGTGAGATTTGTATCGACATTTTTTTGCGATCATAATTCCTTTTTGTCAGCGACCTTAATTCGTTCCGAATAACAAATTATGGCCGCAATTTTTTTTTGCGACCAAAATTCGTTTTTGGCAGCGACCTTAATTCGTCGCGCGACTTAAGGTCGCAAGTGAGATTTGTATGGAAATTTTTTTGCGACTTAATTCGTAATCCAAAACGAATTTTGCTCGCGCACAAAAACATATTTTGGTCGCAATTTTTTTTTGCGACCAACAATCGTTGTTGGCAGCGACATTAATTCGTTTTGGATTAAGAATTATAGTCGCAAAAAATCGGCTGCGTTTGAAATTCGTTTTTGTGCGCGACCAAAATTAATTTTTAATTACGAATTTTAGTCGCAACAAAATCGTGCGACCAAAATTCGTTTTTGTGCGCGACCTTAATTCGCGCGACTTAAGTAGTATGACCCGCTTTAATGTAATTCTCTCGTTAGACAGTTCAATGTTACACAATCTTTTATGTTTTAGAAAAATTGCCATATTCATTTTTTCAATTACACCTTTTGTTTTATTAATCGAAAATTTTTCTGTTTTTATTCGTGGAATTTTATTTGAAAAGCATCAAGTACCTCTTCGAAAACATTAAATTTTAATTCTGGCTGTTTTTCGGCTTGTTCTATTTTATTTGTGGTTTTTGCTTTCACCATTGATCTAGTCAAAGCTAAAATTCGATATTCTTCGTTAATTGATTTTATATCGCATTTTTTTAATCTGGACAGTGCGTCGGCTATGACGTTGTCCTTTCCTTTAATGTACTCAATTGTATAGTCGTACTCGTCCAGTTCTAGTCTGATTCTCGCTAATTTGGATACTGGGTTCTTCAAATTATAAAGATATAGCAACGGTTTGTGGTCGTTCTTCACGAGAAAGTGTCTTCCATAAATATATGGTCTTAACTGGGTGATTGCGAAATGCACGCCCAGAAGTTCTTCTTCAAATGGTGGCTTATTAAGCTGCCCTTTCTTAAATGACCTTGAAATGTAAGTAATTGGCATGTCGATGCCGTCATATTCTTGTGTTAGAACAGCTCCGCAAGCGTAGTCGCTAGCATCTACTGTTATCTTGAACTCTGAACGATCTTCACGATCGAGCATTAATATGAGACTTTAAATGAAACAACTAGATTCTTCAATTGCTAATTAAAGACTAAAATTTTATTCATAAGTTTGAATTTTGATGGCTTTTGCCATGTACAAATGACCAAATATGTTGTGTAAGCAAATATGTTGTGTAAGCAATTATGTTTTAAACTTTCTGGAATTTGTAACGTGATCAACTGTGAACAAGTATTGAACTTTGAATATTATTGTAATGAATTGAAATATATAAACAATTAATTTAAGTCAAATATGAAACAAGTATTGAACTTTGAATATTATTATAATCAATTGAACTACATAAGCAATTATTTTGTTCATACATGAACATTCTCCCCCCCCGTACATAATGTTTCGCGGAGCTGGTTGAGGAGTTACTACTATTTCTTGTTCTAACTTTTCAATCTTGATGATGAGCTCCTCACGTTGTCTTTGTAGAATTTTTCGCACCGTCGCTGGTGAGTTCAACGCGACTGGATTCATGTTAAACTGCCTTTTCATCTGTGGTTTCATTCGTTGTAATGCAATTGTTTCGGTTTCAAATTTTTCGCCCCGTTCATTACTCTCGAAAGCCCTGTTGTCGTACGACGTTATCAATTTGTTTTCGCCTCTACAGAAAATCCAAATGCAATAGCTGACGAAACCAAATAAACCGCACAAACATAGAATGACTATTACAATTATCGAGAAGTCATGGCTATTTATCTGTGAAATAGTGAAAGAAACGCTATTGTCGTTAGTGATTAAAGAATACTTATTATTTGCGTCGATCAATCCAGGCATCATGGATGTAATTAACATTGTGACCAACAGTGTAGCCGCGGATTGTGTTCCATTTTTTTGTCTGCTTGTTTGACGCTTAACGGTTGTTTTTTCCTCTAATTCCTTTCTTACGGTGGACAAATTTGTCTGTAGTTGGTTTTCAGCTGCTTTGTCTTTCACAGGTAGTGGTGCTACTTTCACTATTGATCTTTTTAACACATTGTTCGCTGTTTTGACATCCACCACCCTTGTCAAACCATCCGAGCCCACATGTTTTTTAATAATGCGACCCATATTCCACTTGCCCGGCGGCAAATTCTCGTCTTTAAGCACTACTAAATCGCCAACCTCTAATTCTGGTGTCTTTGTGAACCACTTTGCTCGTTTTTGTACTTGGTGTAAGTACTCATTGCTCCATTGCTTCCAAATTTTTTGGACCGATCGTTGTATTAACTGCCACCGAGTCAAATAACTCGATTTAAATTCTCCAAAATCTTCGTCTGGAACCAACTGAATTGGCATTAAGTTGAGGAAATGTGCTGGCGTTAGACTGTTGGTGTCATTAGGGTCTTCACTTAACTCGCATAATGGTCTCGAATTGGCTATCGCTTCAATTTGACATAACAAAGTCGACCATTCTTCGCATGTTAGTGCTGTATCACCTACTTCACGTCTCATGTGATACTTTAACGTTTTTACCGCAGCTTCAGCAAGTCCATTGAAATGTGGACTCGCTGGTGGTGAAAAATGCCAAGTCACTCCCTGTTTTACTAAAGCATTATTTACATCGTTTCCAAATTGCTCTTTTTCCAATTCTGTCAATTCGTTTAAAATTTTCTCGGCTTTTACAAAGTTTGTGCCGTTGTCTGAGTAACAATCGGTTACTACTCCTCGTCGTGCTACAAATCTTCTCCATGCGGCTATGAAACTTTCTGCTGTCAAATCATTTACCAATTCCAGATGTATAGCTTTGGTCGCCATACACACGAACACTGCAATATAGCCCTTGACTATTTTCGCGTTACGTATTTTAGATGTTTTTACTGAAATTGGACCGGCAAAATCTATTGCGCATTTCATGAACACCTTTACACATTTTTCAACTCTTGCGGCTGGTAATTCAGCCATCATTTGAATCATTACCTTGGGATTTTGCCGTGCGCATTTTACACATCGATGAATTTCATTTTTTATAACTGTTTTGCTTTTTATGATCCAAAATTTTCGTCGCAAATTAATCTCGGTTACTTTTGGACCACCGTGTAACGTATTCACATGCGCTTCTCGAATTAACATTTGTGTTACATTACAATTTTTTGGTACTACACTTTTTTACATTTTCTCCTTTTTTCAATGCAAGTATTTCTTCATTAAAATGCTCACGCTGCGTTATTTTTACAATTACTTTAGTTGCATTTTCTAACTCTTGCACTGTCATTGAGCCGTTCTTTTTTTCTTTATTTTTTATTGAATTTACAAATCGCAAAACATAAACAAACACTCGTTGTAATTTACAGTACGATGACATTTTTGGCAAAAAAACTGTCTTCTTGTTTCGTCGTCAATAAAACTTGCACTTCTTTTTTTGTCTCAAATTTGATTTCTTCTGTTTGATCATCTACCCAATTCTCATGCAAAAATTTTGGGCCGTTCCACCATAACTCATGAGTCTCCAACTCGTCGCCAAAAATATCTCTTGAGGCACAATCGGCCGGATTTTGTTTACCAGTGATATGACACCACTTCACTTTTTTAAGTTCGTTTATTTTCATCACTCGCGATGCTACATATTTTTTATATCGCTGTGGGTTTGATTTGATCCAGGCGAGCGCAACTTGTGAATCACTCCATAAGTAAGTATTTTTGACGTTCAAATTTGTTGTTTTGATTACTTTCTTCACAAGTTTAGCCAGCAACACAGCCCCACATAACTCCATTTTTGGAATTGTTTGCCCACTTGATGGAGCATTCTTAGTTTTTGCTGCCAACAACCTCATCACGGGTTGTCTTTTTTCATTAAAATATCGTGCATACACACAGGCTGCATACGCCTTTATACATGCATCAGCAAACCCGTGAATTTCAATGCTTATTTCCATCGTTGCACCCAACCACCGTGGAAATTTTATCGAATTTGCTGCATTTAATCTTGTTTTGAACATCATCCACTTCTCGATTACGTCGATCGGCAATTTATCATCCCAATCATACTTTTTCTCGTTTTCTTTGTTCAACATCCACACGTCTTGCAATAAAATTTTTGCTTTCACAATAACTGGTGCAATCCAACCCATTGGATTATATTGCAATGATGCTATTTCTGATGCCAACTGTCGTTTCGTTTCAGGTCTTTTCTCTACATTGACATTGATTTTAAAAACAAATTCGTCCGCTTTGGCGTTCCATGGAATACCCAACACTTTCACACATTCTTTCATTTGTTCTTCTTTGTCGCATTCCGGAATCCTTTTTAAAAATTCTGATGAATTGCTTACGTATTTACGCAAGTTGAAGCCATATTCACTAAACGCTTGCTTCATTTCTTGATAAGTTTGCAGTGCTTCTTCCACCGAATTTGCACCACCTGTGTAATCGTCTACATAAAAACAATTCACAATTTCATTCGATGCCCGTGGATATTTTCCTGAGACCGCTCTAGCAATCTCATGTAATGATCTGATGGCCAAATATGGCGAGTTTTTCAGCCCAAATGTAACTGTAGTCATTTTGTAGCTTTTAATTCGCTCTGCATCCGATTCGCGCCACAAAATCATTTGTAGATGTTGTTGGTTCTCGTTTAAACGAATTTGTTTATACATTTTCTCTAAATCCGAAATCACTGCAATTTTTGACTCTCTCCATCTAAGTATCAAAGAGAAAATTGATGATTGTACAATTTTACCAACCAACAGTTGCTCATTTAGCGATTTGCCGTTCGACGTTTTCTGCGATGCGTTATATACTGAGCGTAATTTCGTCGTTGTGCTGTCCTTAAACACAGCGTGGTGAGGAATATAATGAGCCTCTTTTGGTGGATATTCAACTAACACCAAATGCCCCATCTCAATTGCCTCTTTAACTGCTGCACTGTATTGTACACGCAACTCATGATTCTTTTCAAATCGTTTTTCAAGTTGAAACAATGTGGCTAACGCTGCTCTCCGTGAATCACCCAAATCTGGCCACATTTTATTTTTAAAAACCATTGACACATTTAATCTGCCATCAGCATCTCTTTTCGTTGTTTCCATATACTTTTCTTCACAATATTTTTCTTCTTCTGTGTACTCCGTGTCGCTATCATCACTTTCTAAATTCTCCGCATCGAAGAACTTAGTTAACTTTTCGTTGATATCAATATTCGAAATCATAGACGTAATTCTAATCGTTTCCTTATCACCCTCGTTGACACATGGACCCATTATGAGCCAACCTAACTCAGTATTTTGAGCTATCGGTGCATCTTCAGGTCCCTTAATCAAACCGTTCTTCACAATTCTACTGTAATCAGCAACACCCAACAAAATGTCTATTGGTTTTCTATCGTCAACGGTCGGATCTGCATAGCGTAAATTTTGCAAATACTCATATCTTTTTAAATCACCTTTGAATGTTTTCAAGTTTGTTATTTTTTTCAACACCAAAGCTTTCATTTTCAACACATATTTACTTTCAAATCGTGGAAACAAATCGAATTCAACGCGTTTTTTTGAACTACTTTCCGTTGCACTAACACCATCAATTCCTGCGCGAATTTTTTCATATGACAAAGACAATAATTGCATTGCATTTTCTGTCATTAAAGCACTTTGTGAACATGGATCCACTACTGCTTTAAAAACGATCAATTCCCCATTTTTTGCTGGTATTCGCACCATTGCCGTTGCTAATAAATTGTCTTCGTTTCTAGTTGCGATCATTGAACTGATATTTGACACCATATTTTCATCGGTTTTTGTTGTTTCTGCTTTGCTTTGTTTCGCTGATGAAATCAATGCCGTGTTCACTTCTTTCGATTTTTGCTCAAAATGCAAAAGTGTATTGTGTTTTTTATTACATTTTTTACACAAATATTTACTTTTACAATCGCCAAATTTGTGGAATTGCAAACATATGAAACACGTTTTTTTCATTTTGGCCCAATTATTTCTTTCAAATGGATCCATTTTTGCAAACTTGTTACATCCGTATACTGAATGATTTTCATTACAATATGAACACTTGAAACTTGTTTCTTCTTCTTCTTTATTACTTTTTTCGAACTTCTTTTTCTCATGACTCTTTTCCTTGCCACGCTCGGCTGAAATCAAAGCCATAAATCGACCCTCAATATACTCAAGGATGCTCTCTAATGTTTGCAATTCACAAACATCTTTTAATTTGCCTTCATAATCTAAAATCGTAGTTTTACACAGTTTTTTCATTAATATATGCACTAACAACGGGTCCCAATTTTTCACATCAACGTCGAAATTTTTTATTGCCATCACGCATTCGCTTACGGTATCATGCATATGACGTAACGAAGCACTCGATTCAAATGATTGAATGGGCAAATTCAAAATTTTATCAATCAATTTTCCCACATTTTCTCTTTGATTTCCATAGCGTTTTTCCAAAACACCATACATATCTTGATAATTGCACTCTTCGGGAGTCAAATGATTCACTGCTCTTGCTGCCATGCCCTTTAAACATGACTTCAAGTATTGCACCTTTAATGCGTCTGGTAACGATCGATTGTCATGAACAATTTTATCAAAAAGATTTTTGAATTCTCTCCAATTGTCTTGTTCACCCGAAAATTCTGGTAATTTGATTTTCGGCAATTCAACATTTACTTTTTTTGACGTATCGTTTGCTATGTCATTCAACTTTCCGCATAACTCAATGTATTTACTTTGCAATTCACTGAAATTGATATCTTTACACCACATTTTTTCCGTTGACAATGAAATTGATCGAAATGTAGTGCGAAACTTGGACCATATCATCTTCAAATTCTCAAGTTGCGCATTTGCCACACCTTTTGTTAGCACTTCACTTTCTTGTAATATTTCAAAAACATTTAACAGTTCGTCATTTTGGTACCGCATTACTTCCACTGATGGTGGCACAACGATTGAAGTATTAACGTGATCACTATTCTCGTTCTCCGCATCGTTGTTCTCCAATACATCCACCAAATTATCACGGAAATTCGATGATAATCCATTAGCTTGAGCTACGGTTGCACTTGTAGTACTTTCTTTCCTCATATTTGTTTCAAAATTCACCATATCCTTTTGAATAACTTCGCGCACTTCACGATACTTCTCTGACGCCTTTTCAAAAGATTTGTTTTTGAAAAAGACGTCAGATTCATCGTGTTCTAACAACTTCAAGTCGTTTTGAGCTTTGTCAAACTCGACCCACCAAGTTTGCAACTTCTGCAATTTTTGTTCATAATAATTCAAACTATTTTTCCTTTCTTTGCCGTCTTTTTTATAATTCGACCAGAACTTATTTAAATTTTCGATACGTCTGTTCTGATCGATCAATAAATTTTCTAAGAATTCACTCATTGCTTATCAATTTCAAATTCAATTAGACTCTGATTTTCAATCACTTTTCACACAATTGTTCGTTGTTTTAATATTACTCGAAATATTCCAAATGTCAATTGAAATATTCCACAATGCTACTTAAATATCTCACTAATTTCAGTTACAATATTTCCACAATGTCACTCAAAATATTCTGAACTAATTTCGTCGTTGTTGTTCTTCCAAAAACAATTCACACTTTGCGATATTTCACACTTTGAAATTAATCACTTGCAATTTTTTCACGAGTTTATTCGAAGGACCAAATGAACGATCTTCACGATCGAGCATTAATATGAGACTTTAAATGAAACAACTAGATTCTTCAATTGCTAATTAAAGACTAAAATTTTATTCATAAGTTTGAATTTTGATGGCTTTTGCCATGTACAAATGACCAAATATGTTGTGTAAGCAAATATGTTGTGTAAGCAATTATGTTTTAAACTTTCTGGAATTTGTAACGTGATCAACTGTGAACAAGTATTGAACTTTGAATATTATTGTAATGAATTGAAATATATAAACAATTAATTTAAGTCAAATATGAAACAAGTATTGAACTTTGAATATTATTATAATCAATTGAACTACATAAGCAATTATTTTGTTCATACATGAACAAACTCTCTGTCAAAATCCGGATACTTTAGTATTGGAGTCGATACTAATTTGTCTTTTAATGTTTGAAATGCTTGTTCACATTTTTCTGTCCAGATGAACTTCTCTCTTTATCCCGTTAATTGTGTCAGAATTCTAGCATATTTCGCAAAATTCTCAACGAATTTCCTGTAGTAATTTGCGAATGCCACGAATCTACGTACCGCGTCTTTGTCATTCGGTCTTGGATAATTTTTACACTCACAGGCTGTGAGTCACAGCCGTTACAATATACAATAGACGCTTGCGTTCTATAATGTATATAGTGAACGTGATGTACAATGCCGCTTGAATACGCTCGCTAATATCGGATAGATATATCGATTCTATGCTAAGCACCCTCTGAAAATTTCAGAGCACCCTTCGGAAAATTTTGCACCCTTTAGAAAAATTATAAGATATAATTTTAAAAAAAAAATTTAACACCATTTCGTCCAATACGAAAATTCGTATATTTTATTTCATTTTGACATGCCAATAAAATTCAATTTATAATGTAAGATATTGCTTGTTTAATAAAGTTGAACTCTACGCTCTTTTTGGCCATTGAATGTGCGCAAAATATCATTGATGGAAATTGTTTTCAATCTTTCATGTTCAAACGCTAGGAAAGCTAAATTTCTAATTCGTTTGTTAGTCATTGACAAGCGAGATGGTATGTTAATAGCTGTCAATGGTAAAAACGATGCCTCTCAGACAGCAGTGCTGCAACCAAATGTGTCAATTGTAGCATAAAGTTTATATCAGGCATTGAAATTTCCGGTTGCTCTACCGGATTCCGGTTGTTCTAAAACCCAATCCGGTTGGTCTACCTGAATTTTCCGGTTGTAGAATTTTTCCAAATTTTTTAAGAATTTGCAGCATTTTTCATTCAAAAATTAATATAACTCCAAAAATGATACAAGTTTTTATGAAAATTAAGAAAAATTCTAAAAAAAATCGATGAAAACAAAAAAAAATTCTTTTTAAATACATATTTTGCGTGTTTTTTATTTAAATATTTCGGAAAAAATATCACTAACTAGGCGGAATGTATTATCTCTGTCAAAAATATGTTCCTGTTTCTATCTCATTCTTACATTTGAATAAAATTATGGGCAATAGCATAATACATTTTTTGTGATTAATCGAGATACAATACTACAACATGCAAATACACTGACAGTTGATCTGTGGACCATTCACAATACAAACGAGAACTTGTATATTTGTGAAATGTGTTTGTATGTATTGTCAATTCTATGATCGCAATTTACCAACAGTGATTTGAGTGAAAAAAATGCGCATTTTATCACAACGAACATACCAGATGAAATGGCATGTAAAATCATTCACCAAATCATTAACGGACTCACGACAACGAATATTTTTTGTTATCGGTTATGCTAGGGGGATTTAACTCTCACGAATGCGTACATTTTTACGAATTTTTCAAAAATTTTGCAAATGCGCTTATGGACATTTGCACAGTATTATCGAATGTTTACGAATTTATCAATGGAGCAAATGCATTCGTAAACATTCGCTAATACCGTGCAAATGTCCATAAGCGCATTCGTAAAATTCATGAAAAATTCGTAAAAATGTACGCATTCGTGAGAGTTAAATCCCCCTAGCGGTTATGGATGCCTGTTACAAAAAAAAAATTAACTCACAAATCGAAGAAACATACACGTTTTTATAAGTACGCCAAACATACAAAATACATACTCTTGTTTAACTATTTTCAAGTAGAGTGAAACTTACTCTTATTTCTGCAAACGAATCGATCAGAATACATACTCTGAAGTTCCGGTCATTCGTGCAATGGTTTCAAAATTATTATTACTCCCATATCGTAATGAAATTATGCGTCCTTTTTGGACATCTGTGAGTTTTTTTTGTCGGTCATTTCGTGTAAAACAATCCATGATAAATAAAATGTAAAAAAATCAGAGCAAATGTATTATTATATGCATCAAAGAGAACTAAAATGGAATGAAATCAGAGTTTTGGGACTTGCATAAACAATAAATGTTACCGTTATATAGTGACAGAGTTTCCATTGCAAAACTGTATGCATGATAACATTGCCAATATTCTGCAATAGCTTAGTAATAAGATCGACAGAGAGTGATTGATTGATCGATCCTTTTCTGATCATATTAAGCATATCTAACATCATTTATTGAATATAACCAACACAAAGAAGAATTACCGAAACATAATGTAGCGATCACAATGTTTTGTAAGCATGTGAATGTAGTAGGGCATCAAATATACACAATAAAAAAATATTGCGCACAATTCAGCCCACACTGAGCATTGCAATGGTAAGACAAGGGTACGGATAAAAGAGATAGAAATAGGAACATATTTTTGTCACCGACTATACAATGACTTATACAAATGTCTACATAGTAATTTTCTCCATATGTTTATCACGCATTTGATTTTTTTTGGTCATTAGTTCACCTTTCGGAGCAATGAAAATCTTGATGATCGTTCTGAAATAAGGAACATTTTACATTATATTAACACCAATATTGCACAATTTATTAATTTGAACACTTTAATACTAATTTTCTCTGAAAATGAACATTTACCATTTTTATGCTTTACTAGACTTTTCAACAATCTTTCCCAAGCACCGCTTTGTTGTTTGGCATAGCCATACGGCTAACATAAAATTCAAAACAACCAATATGACGAGTAGTAGAATTTTCACATCTTCGATACCAGTGAATTTTGATGAAATTAATTCTTGTTTGAGAGTCTCGAATTCTTTTTTGACTTCCAATGCAGCTGCGTTGCGTTGAATTATATCCGCAACTTCATAACCAGTAAATGCTGCCATACAAAATTTGCCAACGGCTTTTAAAAATGCCCAAAATCCCATTTTCTTTTTTCAACAAGTTTTTTTAACCACGATTATAATTGTCAAACGATTTAAGAGAACTTTCTATTTTGAGCGATTGAACCGTAATGATATATATTGGTTATAGAACACCAGTGACTAGCGCACGATACGCGATATATCATACGATATTTGTATTACAATACGGTATCATGATATTTTACAATAATATCAACGATATCCGTATCGCAACGCACGCGTTTGACCGCATGTGCGACGCACTTACACAGACGCATACACAGCGCACGCATCCGTTCATTTTTGTTTCGTTTTCGTAACGTTTCGAACACATACTTACACACAACGTCATTTATATTGACATTGAAACTGCTGTCAAAATAGAAAAACGCTCAAATCACCACAACATTTCACTGCTATTGTTCACAAATATAAAAATGATTGTAATTCTACTGATAGATTAAGAAAAAAGTGAAAAAGAGAGAAATTTTGAAGAAATTGATGCAAAATGTAAGGAGAAAGTGTCAAACGCGTGCGTTGCGATACGGATATCGTTGATATTATTGTAAAATATCATGATACCGTATCGTAATACAAATATCGTATGATATATCGCGTATCGTGCGCTAGTCACTGTAGAACACCAATTCAAAAAGAATTCGAGAGAGAAAATTAATCTAAACAAACCAATTATCTAGGGGGATTTAACTCTCACGAATGCGTACATTTTTACGAATTTTTCACGAATTTTGCGAATGCGCTTATGGACATTTGCACAGTATTATCGAATGTTTACGAATTTATTATTGGAGCAAATGCATTCGTAAACATTCGCTAATACCTTGCAAATGTCCATAAGCGCATTCGCAAAATTCGTGAAAAATTCGTAAAAATGTACGCATTCGTGAGAGTTGAATCCCCCTAGCCAATTATGCCATATTGCATTTGTTTGGATTGCTTGGAAAAAGATATTTTTTGATTATATGCAAAAGCAAAGTCACATTCAATTGTTTATTAAATTATTTCGCTTAAACTTCATTTTCAGCAGCAGACAATTGAATAATGTTGTAATTAAACTGCTTGATTCTTGCAATACTGAATGCCAATTATTCTGTATCTTTTCATTTATAAGATTGATAATTATAATTCAGTCGAAAACAAGTGAAATATGTTGACATAATCGAAGTTCAAATGAAAATTAATTGTGCAGCCAACATTCAATTGTTTATATAATTATTTCACTTAAGTTTCATTTTCGGGAGTAGACAGTTGAATAACCATCAGATCTTTTGTTTAGTAATTAATCTGCACAATTCTTGGAATAGAGAATGCTGATTACAAATTCTTTTGCTTTTTTTTATTTATGAGATTGTTGAAAATAATGCAATCAAATACAGGCAAATTATGTTCTCGTAATCAAAATTCATTTATTGATATTTTGACTACCGAAGTAGGCAGACTATTAAAAATGTTTTTATCAAAACCATCAAAAAAAATTGATAATAAAAAAAAAGATCAACCGGTAATTTGATATATTACATTTTAGTAGATCAACATTTTTATTTTATTTTCAAAAAAATCTTTATTTAGACTAATCCAACAGTGTTGGGATGGTTAACTAAAAAGACAAAACCTGTTGTTGATCAAAATGAAAGCGAATCTAATAATTTAAACCAAGAAGTTCGAAATGAAGAAAGTAAGTCTATATTGTCGTGATCTTGAGCTGTTTTTATTGTTTTTCAATTTTTGACAGGAAAAGAACAAGAAAATCTTTCTCAAGTCAACGAACAACTGGGTAGTTCAATGTTAAACTGTAGTGATAAATTACTTGCAGTGAAACTCGACACGAGACAGAATATTGAAATAAGAGAGTACTGAATAAAACACGTTCGTATTCATTGGCTGATGATCAAAGACTGACAATTATTTATTCATAACGCTAATTCTAATGTACAAAAATGATAATGTAGAGAAACACTTTATTCAACATTCTCCCTGTTTGTCAACTAATTGTTTTTTATATTATTAACTGAAACGGAAACTCAATTTATGAAGATTAGATGAAATGTTTGCAGTCTTGAAAAGTGAGCAATTCAAACTCCCGTGTTTTTGCTGGTCATTTGATCTTTTGATTTGTCTGCATACTTCCTTTTGCACGCTTTTTTAATGCTTTGCACCATATAAATTATTAGTTTGACGGCTTCGAAGACTATCAATAAGTTAAATAACAACATAATTATACAAGAGGCCAAAGACACTCATTCGTCTATGATGATTTCGGAAGAACTGTTATTCTACACTAAGTTATTGTCAATAATATTGAGGAATAAGTGTGACGAATGAGTGTCTTTGGCCTCTTGTATAATTATGTTGTTATTTACATGACCCACACTGTCGACGATTTTCTCTTCGATGCGACTTTCTGACGAACTGAACCAGCTCCCCATTTTTTAAATTGAATGACTTTCTTGCGCGAAACTTCAATTGCAAATGATTGCACTTAGTGATAAAATTGAAATATTATAGCAAAATATTGATGAGCTGTTTAAAATGTCATAAAAATAATGAAAGAAAAAAAAATTATCTGGTAAAAAAAAATTAATTTTGGAATGGCATGTGCTGGGTATATTGCACACTTTTTAATTAGGTAATTGAATTTTTGTGCTGGCAAAGCTTTTGTGAATATGTCAGCAATCATTTCATTTGTTGGAATGTGTTTCAAAGTAAATAAGCCATTTTCGTATTTTTCTCTAATAAAATGAAATCTTACATCTATATGTTTGCTTCTTTTGCGAAATTCTGGATTTTTTACCAAACGAATGGCAGTTTCATTATCCATAAACATTATGATTTTAATAGTTTTTTCATTCAGAACTTCACATATGAGATTTTTTAACCATACCAATTCCCTAGTACATGCTGATGCTGCCATGTATTACGATTCGGTTGTGGACAACGATACTGATTTTTGTCTCTCCGAGCACCAACTAATTGCCCCGTTTGCAAAAATGAAGGCAAAACCAAATGTTGATCTCCTTGAGTCTATGCAACCTGCATAGTCAGCGTCACTATACGCATACAGATCGCTTGTTCCATTGTTGAGATATAAAATTCCAAAGAATAGTGTTTTCTTTATACATTTTAAAATTCTTTTAGCAACATTTTCATGAATCAAAGTTGGTTTTTCTAAAAATCTACTCGCAACACCAACTGCGTGAGCAATATCCGGTCGTGTGCCCACTGCGAGATACATCAAACTACCAATTAATTCGCGATATTGGTATGTTGATTTGTCCGATTCATCAAAATTGTAAAGAACTTGATTCGTATCGCTAGGCGTGCATACACCGTTGCAGTTTGCCATGTTAAACTTATTCAGAACTCTTTCAGCATATGTTAATTGATGCACAAAAATTGACATGTCACTGTTTTGCTGAATTTCCAAACCCAAAAAACAGCCAACTTCCATTTCTTTGATTTCAAAATGCTCTCCGAGATACTTCATGGCAGATTTGATATCATTTGATTGTTCGAACAGCGATCGCTTACAATTAAACCGTCGTCCACGTGAATTGCCAATATCGTTAGTGCCCCTTTTTTTTACTGATGAAAACACATGGATCTACTTTGCATTGAACGAAACCAAAGAGTTTAATAAATTTTGAAAATTTTTGATTCCAGCACCGACTGGCCTGTTTTAAACCATACAAGCCCTTTTTTAGCTTGCATACTTCATTGCCTTTTTTAAAACCAACTGGTTGTTCCATATAAACGGTTTCCTTCAAATCGCCGTTCAAAAACGCTGTTTTCACATCAAATTGTTTAATATGCATTTTCTTCTGAGCCACAATTGCCAATATAGTGCGTATTGATGTGAAACGCACAACTGGACTGAAAGTTTCGTCGTAATTTACACCATACTCTTGGGTAAATCCCCTCGCAACCAATCGTGCCTTAAAACGAGCTGGTGAATTTTTTTGTTCTTGTTTAATCTTAAATACCCATCTATTATCAACAATTTTTACATTGGGTGGTCTTTCTACAAATTCCCATGTGTCATTGTTGATCAGTGCGTCATATTCTTCCCTCATGGCTGCTTTCCATTTATCACAGTCACCACTTTCTAAAGCTTGACTGTAATTTTCCGGCTCATTCACGCTAAAAGCAACATGATAATTAAACAATCGTCTCACTGCACTACGCGTTTTAACTCCCTCTGCACTCGTTTCAGTCCCTGCATTTGTTTCAAAATCAGGATCATTTGTAATATCATCCATAGGCTCCTCTTCAAAAGTATCATCATATATGCTCGTGACGGAGTCATCATGTGTTCTTCCCATGTCATTTTCAAAAGTCGTTGATTGCGCACTTCCACCAGCAATATCAGCCGATTGCGCAGTCGATTGTATTGGATTTGTGTTTACATCTCGTGAAACTGTTGATTCAATCTGAATTTCATTTTCCCCTGAAACAATAGTTTCATCATTGTCCGATATTGTGACAAAATTCCGGGAACTTTTATTTAAATTTTCTGAATCAATTACAAATTCATCATTTTCCATGAAAATTACATCTCTACTAGTCACTACTTTCTTTTCATTGAGATCATATAGCCTATATGCTTTAGAATCATCCGCATAACGAAGAAAAACACAAACATATGAGGGGTTTGGAGCAAAAATGGCCTTTGAGAATTTTTCGTGCAAAAGTGTCCCCGACCTATTTGATATCAAATAGGTGAGCTAAATGATATCAAATAGGTAAGCTAAATGATACCAAATAGGTGAGCTATTTGGTGCCCAACATAAATTTAGCTGCCAAATACCTGAGCCGTTGGTCTGCACACAAAATTCGAAAAAAATAATTAAATTTTTTTTTTTCCATTTTTATGTTATTTTTCGTATGCCATTTCATAGATTTACATAAAAATGGAAAAAAAAAAAAAAAAAAAAAATTCGAATTTTGTGTGCAGACCAACGGCTTTCCGAGAGTTTCATATACGTTTCCCATGTAGATATGATGAGATAGTCAAATGCATCAATTTGACTCCCTAACCATATCTACATGGGAAACGTATGTGAAACTCTCGGAAAGCCGTTGGTGTGCACACAAAATTCGAATTTTTTTTTTTTTTTTTTTCCATTTTTATGTAAATCTATGAAATGGCATACAAAAAATAACATAAAAATGGAAAAAAAAAATTTAATTATTTTTTTCGAATTTTGTGTGCAGACCAACGGCTTTCCGAGAGTTTCATATACGTTTCCCATGTAGATATGATGAGATAGTCAAATGCATCAATTTGACTCCCTAACCATATCTACATGGGAAACGTATATGAAACTCTCGGAAAGCCGTTGGTGTGCACACAAAATTCGAATTTTTTTTTTTTTTTTTTTCCATTTTTATGTAAATCTATGAAATGGCATACAAAAAATAACATAAAAATGGAAAAAAAAAAATTTAATTATTTTTTTCGAATTTTGTGTGCAGACCAACGGCTTTCCGAGAGTTTCATATACGTTTCCCATGTAGATATGGTTAGGGAGTCAAATTGATGCATTTGACTATCTCATCATATCTACATGGGAAACGTATATGAAACTCTCGGAAAGCCGTTGGTCTGCACACAAAATTCGAAAAAAATAATTAAATTTTTTTTTTTCCATTTTTATGTAAATCTATGAAATGGCATACGAAAAATAACATAAAAATGGAAAAAAAAAAATTTAATTATTTTTTTCGAATTTTGTGTGCAGACCAACGGCTCAGGTATTTGGCAGCTAAATTTATGTTGGGCACCAAATAGCTCACCTATTTGGTATCATTTAGCTTACCTATTTGATATCATTTAGCTCACCTATTTGATA
This sequence comes from Resseliella maxima, assembly GCA_029041755.1. Taxonomy (NCBI): domain Eukaryota; kingdom Metazoa; phylum Arthropoda; class Insecta; order Diptera; family Cecidomyiidae; genus Resseliella; species Resseliella maxima. Next base: position 73,963 of record JAQOWM010000916.1, on the reverse strand, counting down.
TCAAATAGGTCGGGGACACTTTTGCACGAAAAATTCTCAAAGGCCATTTTTGCTCCAAACCCCTCATATGATTTGTCATCCAATTTTTTTCTTGTTTCATCCGGTCTCTTTACCATAGCCCTACAACCAAACACTCTGAAATTGTTTAAATTGCACTTTTTATCATACCAGTATTCATTTGGTGGCACTCCAGTCGATGTACTTGGTAAGACATTTATAATGTTCACCGCTGCACAAAGAGCTTCAGCCCAAAATTGTTTACTCAGGCCAGAATCTATAAGCATACATCTTATTTTTTCCACAATAGTGCGATTCATTCTTTCCGCGAGTCCGTTTTGTTGCGGCGAATATGGTGCTGACTTTTCATGTTTAATTCCATGCTTGGTAAAAAAATTTTGAAATTTTTTTGTTCACATATTCAGTTCCATTATCCGATCTGAAGTTTTTAATTACACATTCCGTTTCGTTTTCAACACGGTTTTTGAATTCAATAAATGTTTTAAAAACATCGGCCTTCGATTTCAACGAATATGCAAACACCCTTCTGCTGAAGTCATCAATAAAAGTGACAAAGTACTTTGAACCACCTAATGAAAAAATAGGCATTGAACAAACATCAGAATGGATTACCTCCAATAATTTCGTTGCACGCGTACCACTGTCGCTAAATGCATCTCTTGCTTGTTTGCCCTTTGCACACACCACACATTTTATATCATGTTTCAATTTAATGTCAACAACATTTTTTAAAGTATTAAAACCTGTGTGTGCAAATCTTCTATGCCACAAAATCGATTCATTTTCTTGTTTCGATTGCACATTGCAAGCAATTTCTTCACTCTTTTTTATTTTAATTTTGAACATATTATTTACCAGTTTCCCACTGGCGAATAGTTTATCATCATTATCCATGATTTTGCATCCATTCTTGTCAAAAGTCACTGTCTTGCCGTTTTTCACAATTTGGCTCACTGACAAAAGATTTACACACAAGTCCGGAATATATTGTACATTTAATAATGTCACTGGTGTTTTTTCATTACCGATATTACACTTGAAATCACCAACATGACCTATTTTCAGTCTATGATTACTCGCCACTTTTACCTCGTTGATATTCGCGTTACGTTTATTTTGAAATCTAATATTCTCAAATGTCATGTGTTTGCTAGCACCACTATCTACACACCATTCATCATTAGACTGGTCCTCCGTTGCTAATGCGCTATAAAGAACGGCTTCACTCATTTTTGCACTTTCATTTTTAATAGGGCATTTGTTTTTATAGTGCGGTCCACCGCAGCCAAAGCATTTTATGTTTTTCTTTTCGTTGGCTTTTCTGTTCTTTTTCCGTACACTCAAAGCACTTTCACCATTATTTACGAAATCAACATTTTGTAGTAAAATATTCTTTACATAATCAAGAGACAATGAATCTTTAGCCTCTAGGCTCATAATCAAAGGTTTAAAATCATCGCTTAAACCGCATAGCATAATGCAACCAGCAATTTCATCATTAATTTCAAAACCAGCTGTTTTAACTTTTGAACGAAGTGTAACACTTTTATTTACATAGTCATGTATTGATGAACATTCACTTGATTTCAAGGAGATCCACTGTTTGAGAAGTGTAACTTTTCTAACGGCTCCCTTATCTTCAAAAATTTTCACAAGTGAATCCCATGCCATCTTGGCATCATCAATATCTTCCACATATGAATATAAGCTTGGATCCAAAAGTAAAATTAATTCTGCAAGTGCTTTTTGATTACTTGAAATTTGAGCGGCTGTGGCAGATGTAGATACATGAGTTGTCATATGCTCCCAATGACCTTTGGAAGTCAAATATGCTTTTGCACCCGTCTTCCACTCCGTGAAATTTTCTCTGCCCTTTAGGCGTTCAAAAGCCAAACTATGAATATTCGAACTCATTTTTTTTTTTTATATTATTTTGACCAAACACTCACAAAAAAAAAATGTCACAGTACTACTTTAATCGAAATTCCTATTACGCAGCAAAAAGCCCATAACCTGTAGTGATAAATTACTTGCAGTGAAACTCGACACGAGACAGAATATTGAAATAAGAGAGTACTGAATAAAACACGTTCGTATTCATTGGCTGATGATCAAAGACTGACAATTATTTATTCATAACACTAATTCTAATGTACAAAAATGATAATGTAGAGAAACACTTTATTCAACATAAACGATACTGAATTGGCTGGAGCTGCTGCTTTAGTTCAAAATGAAAATGAATCAAGCCTAACCAATTTGCCTTCGGATCATATATTGTTTGACAAAGAATTTGATCAGTGCATTGAAGTATTTTCGGTGTTAAATAATAAAAAAGAAAAGGTACGATACGTACGATGTAAAGTTTGCGTATCAAATCCCAATATTGTCAAAATGTACAGTGCCAATAAGAAACCAGCCCCAATTACGATCAGTTCGGGTACAAGATTCAAACGCTCATACGTTGAAAATCATTTTAATCAGCAATATCATAAAGAATGTGTGAAAGCAGCGAAAATGGCAATAACTTTGCCTACTGATAAAATAAGATCAATTGAGACTCACATTAGTAAAGCAAATGAAATCCAGATTGCACATCTATCAAAACTTTTTTGTGAAATTTACGTCGATGCTAAACAGTTATCTAACAGTGCATACAGTTGGCCTGGACGACATGTTGCTTATGAAGCTGGAAGGATATTCAATTATCAAGATGAAAGTGCACCAACTATTTCTCCTTCATTAAAGCAATATGTGAACCCAAATTCGCACCTAGATTTGCTCTCAACGATTGTGAAGTCTAACCACAGTCTTAAAGAAAATATCAAAACTGCTCTCGCTTGTTCTATACGAATTGATGGATCAATTGACCGGTTCCAAATCGATAAAATTTACGTTTTGCTAAAACTATTGAATAAAAATGGAGCTATGGAACTGATTTTCCTCGGTATTGGCGAGCAAACGGAGCGTGGGGCGATTGGATTGTTAAATGCCGTCAAATCAGGGATTATTGAAAATAATGGCACAGAACTTTATGAGATAGTAATGAAATTAATCTCATTGATCTGTACGGATGGAGCTAAGATAAACTTAGGTAGTAAAAAAAGCCTGTGCTTATATTTTGAAAATGAAATCCGAAAAATTGGCTCACAAATTCCACTTACAAAAATCTGGTGCTCCGCACACCGAATGGATTTAGTGTGGAAGGATACATCTAATTTGCATACTGTAATAAAAAAATCTCTATCCACAATGAGTGCAATTTCTTCATACTTTCACCAATCTGGTCTACGGATGAACAGCTTGAAAAGAATTGCATCAGAAAGAAAACTTGATCTTCTGTCATTACCAAAAATTTTTGATGTACCTTGGACATCATTTAGTTTCACATTGGTCAATAATATATTGCGATCATGGCAAACGCTCATGATATATTTCAAGGAAAATGAAGACAACGACAGTCAAGCAAGCGCTTTTCTTATTTTCTTGTCCAAAATAGAAAATCTCCGATTCATTGCGTTTTTGGCAGATTTGCTTCAAATCTTCACACGTTATCATAAAAAAATTCAAGGTGATAACCTAACCATATTAGGCCTGATTCAAAGCATTCATTCACTCCGAAGTGCCCTTGACAATTTAAACAATAACGCACTTCTTGGGGGATGGGAAGAAGTCTTAAACGAAAGCATCGACGACATGGATGGTGAACTAATTTTGAAAGGATTCGATTTAATTCCAACAAGTAAAAATAGAAGAAGAAAGGTGCAAGACTTTGTTAACGTTCGTTCTACAATAATTGAAACAATTATCGATAAACTTTCCGAAAGATTTCAAAGTGATGATGACATTGTGGGCATATTAGAGCCATTTATAAACTTCAGTCCAAATGCGAATATTCGGAAAATTCATGAGTTGTTTGGTTCGGATTTAAATTTGACATCACTTCAATTTCAATTCAATGAATTAATTGATCAAAATATCCCAATGAAATTGGATTCCAATCTCAACACAATCATAAAAACTTAGTGAAATCACCATCCACTTTAGAAAATTATAATGGAATTATAACTGTGTTGGCCAGAAATCAAGTATGTACTCCACACTCTGCGGATGTAGAGAGATGCATAAGCGCAAATAATAGAATAAAAACTCCACAAAGAGGCAATATTTCCATACAAACTGAAAACAAATATTTGCACGTTCACTTTAATATGCCACCACTAGAAAAATGGAACCCAAAATCCGCGATTAATTTATTTTTAAATGATAAAAATCGAAAAAACTTCTCCAATGTTATTGAACGAAAAGCCACAAATGCACCCTATTATAAAGGTATTTTTACAGCAGTCGAATCTACTACACAAGACGATGATATGGAACTAACAAACGTAGATAATAAAAAACATTTTTAAAATTTGTAAAATGCCAAGAATTGAATAAATTTTCATACATTTTGTTATCATAATTGATAATTATTTAGCAAAATGAATGTTTTGTTTTGCTTTTCAGTTTCCAATTTTTCATTTTCAGCACCATATTTCAAAACAATTTTTTTCTTAGACTAGACAGAATGGACTTTTTAAAAGTGAAGACCTTTGTTTTGCTTTTAAAAAAAACCGAATCCGGTTGTTCTAAAAAAATGAAATTTCAATGCCTGGTTTATATGCATCTGGAAAACTGTCGCAAACTTCATATAATGCAGTGAGGATATTAAATTGCGTTTCATTATCTTTAGCCCATTCTAATTTTTTTCTGTCAATATAATTCTTTGCTGTTCTTAATTCATGTGCAGTCGGAAGCTCTTCAAATGGTTTTGAATCTTTCAAATCCATTTCCGAAGAAGCAGCAATTGCCAATAAAATTTCACTGTTTTCCAAAAACCTTTTATCGAACTCTCTTAAAGTGATGTCAATAACTTCGTTGAAACAAGATTTTATTTCAACATTTTCACTGGATCGTTCACCAATAATCTCTTCGATTATAAAACCTTCCAATGTCATTGATCTTGTACGATTGGTTCTGAATACTGGAAGATTTGATTCTGGTGTAAGCTCTTCTACCTTTTCCATGAATTTGGAGAACATTTCATCATTTCGATAATTTGCAATGGTTTCTTTTGTAGCTTCAATTACTGTCATGGCACGGTGATAACTCGTCTCTCTGGTTTGAAAAATAGTGTTAGCTGGAGCAAGAGCTGATAAAAATTCTTCCATAAAAATCAAAATAAACACAAATGATTTTTGTGAAGTTGCATTTAGAATGCCAATACATATAGCAATATCATCGCCATCAAGTTTAGCTGAATTTCGTTTGTCATTCTTCACCCGAGTCAAAGTAGCGAAAATTTCAGAATAGATTTTCAAAATGGATTTAGTTGCTTGTAAATGACCTGTCCAGCGTGTATCTATAAGACGCTTTACAGCACCTACTTGATATAAATTCTTGATCTTTGGTTTCTTGAAAGAGCTATACATAAGTTGAATCTGTTCGAAAAACAGCTTAATCAAGTTAACTTGCTTCACTGTTTTAATAATTATCAATCGTAATCTGTGATTGAAATAGTGGACATATGTGGACTGTTTTTTTCAATGCATCTTGCAAACGTTTTGCTACACCACTTTTGTAACCATTCATTACGGCGGCTCCATCGTAGCATTGGCTGATAATTTTTTAGGAATCCAATCCATATGACTCCATTGACACGCGCAGTAAATTTGTGAAAGCAGATGCGTCAACATCTTCAGTTGATTCAAAGAATAGTAAAACTTCAACAGGCTTTCACTCCAGAAATAAATCGTACTGCCAATGATATACACTCTTCACCATTTTTGTCCTTTATCCCATCCAGAAGAATTGTAAAGACATCAAATAACTAGGTAATCAATTTCCCAAGCAAACAATGATCTTGAATTGATTCAAATGTTTATGTTTTGGTTTACAAAAAATGTATTTCAATAAATGAAGCGTTACAATCATTCCAGACTAAACAATTATACATTTCTGATATCGGACTCAACTTCGATGAAGAATCATTGTATGAGTCAATCGCTCATCATATTAACTGTATAAATATTATCTTTCAATTCTTAGCCCGAAATGTTAATATAAAGTGCAGAAATTAGCACGAAAATGCTTAACTAAACCTTCGAATTTCGTAGATTCATTGAAAAAACATATATGAATTAATTAATTATATTTGGATAAGGCATATTTCAAACAATCAACAAATTCCAGCTTATTCAAAATTCCAAACATATCAAATAACCGATCATTCCAATACCAAAAACTAAAATGATTTGTGTTTTTTGGAGTTTGGCGTTTTAACGACATTTTATTCTTCAATAATTCCGGAATTATTTTCTATATTTCTCAATTTTTTCAAGTATTGGATGCTACGCACCCTTTGAAAAAATGTTCACGGTACGGGGCTCAGGCTATCGCTTATTCAAATAAGCATTACGTTTGTCACACAATATAATATTCACCATCATTTTTATCTGAATATCAATTATATTTGTTGTTTTTTTTATATATTGAAGAATGTTTTCATTTATAATTATTTTCTTTGTAATGAACTAAAATGTGTGAGCAACAAGCGATAATTTGTATTAATTTTATCAGAAAATTCGTATGGAAAACATGAATTTTATTATGATGCAATGCAAAACTTAATGAGTAAAATTTTGAACAAGCTAAATAATGAATAGCACGAGAAAAAAATTGAGGTTATGAATCGAATGGTCAATTATTCAAATTCACGTTGATCAATCATTTTTCATGCATAAATAAGAGCTACAGAAATAAAGCTCAACAATTTAATTATTATTTTGTATACTTGAAGGAGAACATTTTCGCTATAATGGATATAATATTTGCACATTTGCTGAATTAGGATTAAAATTTCACATTACACAAACAGTCTCAGTCTTTTGACTTTTGATCAATATGAACATCAAATACAGATAAAGGTTACAAATAAGAATTCAATTTCTTTATTGATGCTATAAAAAACACAAAACGAAATAATTTTTTGTTATAAAATAAATTTCGGGAATTATTTATTTCACAAATAAAAAAATGCATGAAAATTTTCATGTAATTGCAAGACTACACACGCCATCTATTGAGAAAAATTCATGCTTACACATTTTGCCACCATGCTGGTACACGGCGCAAACAGTCTTTTTTTTTCGTTGTTCTGTCAAGACGCTCCCATGTTTTATATTAAGTCCGACAAATCCGTATTAATATTTACCTTCAGGGAAAAAATTGACATCCACATTAGCCTCATAAATGTTCTGTGGTGATAACAGATTCTCATTTATTTTAGATAAATTATCATGTTCAATTGTTGGAATATCTAAAAAAGAGCAAAAAAAAAAAAAAAAAAAATACCATAATTTGTTGAATGGATATAATCTCGTTTTACATTAATCGACATTAATTCAATTAACCTTTACCTTCGAAAGTAGTCACAATGGTATTTACTGGAATGTATATTGAATGTCTTCTTTTTTTATTGCTTTTCTGCTTCTGATTTGGCTCGGTAAAACATGAAAGTCGACGTTTTGGTTTCTTTGGTGGATTAAATAAAGTTAATCTGGTTTCCAATTCTGGACTTTTTTTTATCACCACCCGTACACTTAAAAAGGCCTCGGCTGCTTTTTTTGGATCGTCAAAATTTTCTTCTTTGAATGTATTACAAACGGAACGTGTGACTAAAACAACGAATTTAATAAAGATTTAATTTGATTTAATTATCTATTGCCTCTTTATTTTTCATAATTTTAACAATATACTCACCATAAACCAGAGATTACCGCTGGATGGATTTATCAGCTTAGATGGATTTATCGCTTAAATCCATCAGATAAATCGAATGCGTTGCGTTTCTTCATAGGTCACTTTGATTTTATTCCAAATATTTCCCGATGCGCTATAGCTCAGTTATCCGGTAGGAAAAACGTAAAAATAAATTGAATTTTTGACTATAGTAAATAAACTAGAGGTGTCACTTGCCCAGGCTGATCCATGGATTCTCAGGATTTGACCTGAATTCCAGATCTATATGGAAAATCATGAAAAATTGGTATACATAATTTTTTTTTTATGTAACATTTCAAATAGGAAGCCTTGGAATTCAGGCCATATCCTGAGAATCCATGGATCGGCCTGGGCAAGGGACACCTCTAGTTAATGGTTCTTGAATTTTGATTTAATATAGTCAAAAATTCAATTTATTTTTACGTTTTTCCTACCGGATAACTGAGCTATAGCGCATCGAGAAATATTTGGAATAAAATCATTATTTTATTATATGTAAAAAATTAACTTTTCAAAGCAGCACATGGTATACGAAACTTGATTAACTTTTCCGAAGGATTAACTTTTTTGAGATTCTACTGTACTCACAATAGAAGGTTTCATGAAAACAATGGAAGGCCATTGGATGTATTTGTTCTTTGAATCACACGGACTCACGACAACACAATTCTAACCGGCTTCAAATGGTTTCATGAAACTGACTACAATCAATCCTCTTCATTGGCAAATGCAGTACGCACAAATCGCATATTTTTTTTGATGCGCAATTAAAAATGCAAAGAAGGTTGTATGAAAACAATGGAAAGCCATTGGATGTATTTGTTCATTGTATTTAACGGACTCACGACAACGAATATTTTTAGTTATCGGTTACAGGCACCCATGTTACAAAAAAAAAATTAATTCACAAATCGAAGAATCATACTCGTTTTTATAAGTACGCCAAACATACAAAATACATACTCTTGTTTAACTATTTTCAAGTAGAGTGAAACTTACTCTTATTTTCTGCAAACGAATCGATCAGAATACAGACTCTGAAGTTCCGGTCATTCGTGCAATTGTTCCAAAATTATTATTACTCTCATATAGTGATGAAATTATGCGTCCTTTTTGGACATCTGTGAGTTTTTTTTTGTCGGTTATTTCTTGTAAAACAATCCATGATAAATGAGAGTTTTGGGACTTGCATAAACAATAAATGTTACCGTTATATAATGACAGAGTTTCCATTGCAAAACAATATGCATGATAACATTGCCAATATTCTGCAATAGCTTAGTAATAAGATCGACAAAGAGTGATTGATTGATCGATCCTTTTCTGGTCATATTAAGCATATCTAACATCATTTATTTAATATAACCAACACAAAGAAGAATTACCGAAACATAATTTAGCGATCACAATGTTTTGTATGCATGTGAATGTAGTAGGGCATCAAATATACACAATAAAAAAATATTGCGCACAATTTAGCCCACACTGAGCATTGCAATGATAAGACAAGCGTACGGATAAAAGAGATAGAAATAGGAACATATTTTTGTCACCGACTATACATACATTCCGTATTTTGAAACAATTTTGTTATATTTTTTATAACTAAATATATGCAGTACATTAATAGCTAAAAACTTATTTATTCGAAAGCTTCTTGAAAATAAAAGGATGAAAATAAATGTATTTTTTTTAAATATTCACTGACACGTTCCATGTTGTTTATTGACAAAGTGAGGTTAGGTGTTTATATCAAGGGGCAAACCACTCAAAAAATTAGTTTTCGATTACTATGTTTTTCACCAAATTATTTCTCGATTACTTTTGTAATTTTTATAGTAATTCTCGATTACTTATATGCAAATGTGACTTTGACAAGTCAAGTTTGTATTACATTTATTGAATATTGAACAGTAAGCAATACTTATTTTAAGTTGTAAATCACAATTAAAAGAAAAATGGAAAATCAATTTTGGAAAATTATTGAAGATAATCTTTCGGTTGAAATACCTAATTTCATCAAAAATGGTTTCGAGTAAGCAAGTATTCTATATAATAATATTTTGAATTTCATAACGAAATCTAATTTCGTTCGAAAAATTTTTTAGGTATTCAGGTTTTGGAAATGCTCCTTCCTAGGGGGAAATGACTCTTGCAAATCTTTTCAACATTTTAGAGAAATCGAAGCATTTTCACGAATCTTACGAGTCTTACGAATCTTCATTTACATGTGAAGTTGACAAAGAGATTTGCAATTGCGAGCGTATCTATGCGCATCTTTTTAACACATAATCAAATGCGACTCCTTGCGAATCTTTTATTCATTTTCAAGTATAATACGCGAATCCTTAAATTTTTGATCATATTTTTGCAAATAAATTGGGATTCGCTGCGAGTCATTTCCCCCTAGGCTCCTTCTTTCAAAGACATAGTTGAAAAAAAAAAGAAAAACCATTTTGTAATGATTTCAATCCAAAAAGCATTTCAAAACCAAAAGAAGATACAAAAATTAATTCATATTCATATTTTCTGACAAAACTTATATCAATCGCAGATCATAATTCCAGTCATAAAATGGGCGGATTTCGATTTGATAATGAAACATATAACATCGCCCTACAACAAAATATTATGCATATGGACAAATTTAATTTTCGTTTTGATTAGAAAAAAACTACAAACATGCAATTTGTAACTAACCAAACTAAAACATTGTCTTCAATTCAATATTTTTCTTCTTTTTTATTATTCATTTTTAATAAGAAAAATAAACTACGTAACACTTTTCTTGTAAATTCGATTCGAAATGAAACCATAATTTGACATTACATATATCTATAACATGTATTGAAAGACCTATCGATTACTATTGCATATAAATTATTTCTCGATTACTTTTAAATGTGAATTACTGCTCGATTACTCATCTGTTTTTAGTAGATTACTTATTATTTTAGAGTGGTTTGCGCCTTGGTTTATATATTAGGGGTGTTTATAACATTTTCTGTACTTTTTAATCTTAATAGCGATGGCATAATCCAACATTCAATTCATTTTCCCAATTTGAAACCAATTGATCAGAAATTGTTAGAAACTTTTGATTTAATCCGTCGATTATTGGCAAATAACTTTTGGTTTGTGATTTGGCTACTGAAACACAATAAGATAATACCACCGAAATTTACTTTTAAAAAAGAATTTGATCCTCACAATATGAAACAATTTATGATTAATTAAAATTTTCAACACATAAGTAGTTAAGGATGAAATTCGAAAATTCATTCAAAGCCAAACAAGTGCATCCCGTAGTTTTGATACTGATGGTGACACAACACACTACGTGCTCAAAACACAAATGTCAACTCAAATTCTGATAGAAGCTTTTATTTAATTTTCAGTTTAATCTCAAACCAAAGTGTAATAAAATTTGATGATATTTGATAATTCATTATTTGAAATAAAATGAAAATGTGCTCGGTTCCAGAACCATTTGGAAATTTAAAGACTCGCGGTAATGAGAATAGCACGAAATTATGTGAAAATTTTGATTTAATTTCATACATAGAAGTTTCATGAGTCAGAATCATCAGTCTCATTAGTCACTTGTTTTTTACTTTAATATATTTCGTAAGAACAAATATATTCTTCTAATTAATTATTAATATTGTTATATTAAATTTCGAAACAAAGAAAAAGCAAAAAAAAAGACAATAATTGAAATAATTTTTACAACTCGTCATATACACAGATACGCATTTATTAAAAGCGAATTTCTTGCGATTTATTGCTTAAAAAATATTTCTTCTGTACGTGTGTGAATCTTACTGCTTTCCATACGAGTGTACATAATTGTTCCCCCGGGTACCTTTTTTCGACGCGCATTTTCAATTTTCACTTTAATTTTGACAGTGACATTGCAAAGTTTTTATCTGATAATTGAACGCTTTTATTATAAAACTAATATTATCAGAATATTATTCAAATTATTGGGATGTAAATTTTTTATTTTGGTTTCATGGGTCCATTAACATTCGACTCATGAAACTAAAACAAATAAAAATCAATGACAACACAACGCGTCGTGTTATTTGACTCATGAAACCGAAATACATAAAAACCACTAACAATAGGTACTTTGGATTGTTTAATGAGGCCAAAGAATAATCTCTTCAATATATTGAAACGAAAATATTTTTTCTTTTAATTTAACTATAAAACTGTTCCATAATTGTCCAAATTTTTTAATATTTCAGCTCAAACACTGCGAGCAGTATGAAGCAAACATGACAGATTGACATAACCACAAACATGTTTGGCGCGAAATGTTACGGGCACGTAAAAAGCGCGTAGTAAACACTTTGACATTTTGCTGAACTTGTTTGTTCAAAGCATAACTTGAATACGCGTAGTTCGCACTTAAGACTGTCAGACGTGAATTTAACGTGTACTTGTTTCTGGCAGGCGCGTAGTTATTTTGTAGAAAAATTGCTGAATAAGGGACAAAGAAGAATTGAAAAAAGAAACACAACTGGTTTACTTGAATTCTGGAAACGAAGTAAAAGTATTTTATTGATCGTACGTGCTTTTATACTATTGAAGTTTTACACATTGTTTTTCTTTATTTTTAACATCCTCTCTTACTTGTGTTATTTTTCTCAAATATTGCAAGTACACACAGTACAAAAAAAAAATATTACAATAATTTTTTGATGACAATAGCGTAAGCAAAAAAAAGCAAAAAAAAAGAAAACAAGAGAAAATGACAATGTTCGATTAAAATCATAACTTGAAATTTAATTTTTACTTGCACCGATCGATTTCTTAATCTTTTTCTTGTAACTTGAAACGATGTAAATCAGCATTTTTATTGTTTCAAACATTACCAATGCGTAGCTGGCGTAAAGAATCTTGTGGTTCAGGATCACTTGTTCGTGTGTATCTTTGGCTTCTTGCTGCATGAGAACTATGTTGGTTTTTACGTTCCCACTCGTATCGATTACTCTGTTCTCAATATTTTCCTCGGACGATCCAAAAATGCCCATGTTGACTGCTTTGCGCGTTGTTTGTAGCTGAACGTTTACAAGTTGAATTAATTGATGTTGATTATTTGACTTATTTATACTGTTTAATTTTGACAAAGAAAGATAAAAAAGAAAAAAAAAAACTATGTGAGCAAAAATATGATATATGTAATTTGATTTTTTTTTTAATTTTGTTGCAGACCCATTCCAATTTCAAATTGTTTGGGCTTTGGGCCATTTAGTGCTTTTAGTATTAATGCATCAGCAATGTTTTCGTTTGTTGGCACGAATTCGATCGCAATTTTTGTTTTTCAATGTTATTTCGTAAGTGATGATAGCGCACATCTATATGCTTGGTGCGATCGTGATATGCTGAATTTTTCGCCAAGTTTATTGAACTTGTGTTGTCGACAAATATTTTGGTCGGTTCCACATTGATATTTGTTAATTCAAAGATGAATTGATTTAAATATAGCATTTCTTTTGCCGTGGTTGACAATGCTACGTATTCTGCCTCAGTACTGCTGACGGCTACGATTTCCTGTCGTTTGCTGTGCCAATTTAAAGCACCACCAGCCAATTTTACAACAAAACCGCTGCAAGAACGTCTTTTATCGATTTCAGATGCATAGTCCGCATCCGAATATACATGTAGATCATTGTTGTTTTCAGCTTTAAAAACTAAAACGTAGTCAGTTGTTCCCCTCAAATACTTCAGTATTCTCAGCGCTGCCTCCCAATGCTCCACAGAATGCCTTGCTTTAAAACGACTCACATTGTTCACACAAAAAGATATGTCCGGTCGTGTGATTTGTGCCACATATAATAAGCTACCTATGAGCTCCTGATATGGCACTTTACCCGTTAGATCGTTGTCAGCATTTATGGTTTTTATCGTTAGTTTTTGATTTGGATCGCCCGGCGATTTCACAGTGTTGCAATTTTGCATATTGTGTTCTGGTTTTGGTAGATGTAGGGATTAGAAATTGTAAATAGAAAATTAAACTAAGTTAAAAGATGAAAAAATCTATTTGAAATGGAAACAATTGACACTGAATGTCAATTTGCTCAAAAATGTCAAATATGTATAATTCAAAGGAGGGCGCGCAATGTAAAGAGATACGGAATGTGAAACAGATAGAAAATGGAGTGTGCGCTATATCGACACTCTTGTAACAGAGAAACGCTCTCTCTTACTCGGACAGTGAATGCGTTAAGACGATTTATATACCAATAAGATAAAACGATTGTAATATTTAAATTAAATGTGATTTTTTGTGACTCGAGTAAAACATTGATAAATTGTACTCATTGTGGGTAGCACTATAAGTATCCGTTTAATAAGCAATTCGTTATCTAAAAAATTGTGATTTTTTTTTTGACTCGAGTAAAACATTGATAAATTGCCCGTTATCTCTCAAAGAGAAAATTCATCGTCGGGATCGTCGGATAAAAGGATATTTTCAAGAGAACGTTAGCTATCATCGACAGGATCGTCGGCTTAACCTAAAATTGGGAATATACCAGAGTAACCTCGAGAAATGCATCGGATTGGGAACCGGAGAAAGAATCAATTGAAATAAATACAATTGTAAGTTTTGATTGTAATTCGTTTTGGCCAATTCGACTTAAATTAAGAAACAAGAGAAGAGTAATTGAGAAAATAAAATTAAGTGAAAATAGAAAGTTCAGATTATTGTAATTTTGTCATAAGCATAGAAGAATAAAAATCGTGAACGCGTAAGTAATGAATCGGTAAGAATTAGAGAGAAAAAAGAACCCATAACAATTGAATTGCTTCAATATCTGCTGAATGTATTTTTGTTGACTGAGTTGAATGGAGTTGTTAGACATTGTGATTTGTATGCCAATGTACTCAGTGGCCTTGCCGATTTCCTTCATCATCAATTTTGTATTCAAAAACGATATCAATTCTGTCAGTTCTCCCTTGTTATTGTAAAATATTAAGAAGTCGTCGACGTACACGGCAATTAGAATAGTGAGCGTTGCATTTATGTATACACAAGGGTCAAAATCCGATTGTTTTAAACTGAATTCTTTTAACACATTATTCAGTTTCATGTTCCATTGCCTTCCCGCCTGCTTTAAACCATAAATTGATTTTTTTAGCAAACATACGCGATTTGTTGTATCAGCATAACCCTCTGGTTGATAGAGCTGTTCACGAACCGAACTCGGACAGTTCGAGTTCGATAATATTCCTATTTCGATGTTCGTGTTCGTTCGTGTTCGTCGTTTGTTCGAGTTGTTCGAGATAAAAACAATATTGTTCGAGTTCGTTCGTGTTCGATTAAATCTCAATTTCATTGACTTGCACGAGCAGGTTTTGTTAGAATATGACGGGTTTTCATTCCATCTATCGGCCGATTGGTCTGCTGAGTTGATTTGTTCGGTCGTTCAAAGTTCAAATGAACGTTCAATTCAAACATCAATTGAACGACCGAACAAATCAACTCAGCAGATCAATCGGCCGTTAGATGGCGTTTGCTGTCAATTTTCGTACTTCTATTCATTCAACACATGTAACAAAGCCTGCTCGGACTTGCATTTTGTATGAACAACCTAAAAGTATTATGCTCATTAACCAATGTGGCATTTGTTGTATGTTTTTACAAGAGGAGAGCTTTGATTTCAAGACACTGACACCTATACGATTTATCAATGTATAGTGGTTGATGCATATAGATCGTTTCATCCAATTCGCTTTGGAGAAAATCAGTTATTGCGTCCATTTGATGGATGTTGTATTTTTCTTTAACAGCGATAGCAAATAAGATACGCAATGATGTATGACGGACCACCGGCGAAAATGTTTCGTCGTAGACTATGCCAGGGATTTGTGCATATCCCCTTGCCACAAGTCGCGCCTTAAAACGTTCGTCTTTTGTACCGATTGACTTTATCTTAAACACCCATTTTGCCGTTGTTGGTTTTCTACCGTTAGGTAAGTCAACCAATTTCCATGTACCATTTACTCTGTGTGCCTCAATCTCCTCATTCATAGCTGCTTTCCATTTTTCGTTGCATTTTCCATTTAAAGCATCACTTACATTTTTTGGCTCCATTTCGCCGGCTGGTTCCACGAAGAAAGCAAAATGACCCATGTGTTGATATGGTTTGAATGGTGTTCGACTTCTTGATGAACTTCTCGTGCCATTATTTGTGTTTGCACGCGTTTGAAAATCCGGATCAATCGTCGTGTTATCAATATCAATGTCATTTTCTGCACTAGCATTTATGATAGTTGCATAGCTGTCTTTGTCACTTGATATTTCCGAGCTAATAATTAATTAATAATTAATAATAATATCATTTGCGTCATTTTCTGATGCGACACTGTCATTATTATTGCCACCATCGAAATGGTTTTCAGTATTTTCATTTGGGTCATCAATAAAATGCACATTTGATTCACTTTTTGGTTCGTGCTCAAAAAATCTCACGTTTCGGCTAGTTGATATTTTTTTTGTTTTAACGTTCATACATCTGTAACCCTTCACACAGTCGTCGTAACCGACAAATATCATTTTTGTACTGCTCTCATCAAACTTTGATCGCTTTTGTTTTGGCTTTAACACCATTACTTTTAAACCGAACAATTTTAAGTCACTCAAATCAATTTTTGCTTTTGAAAAATATTCCTCTGGTATTTTCTTTTCACGTCTCATCAACCTTTGGCATGGCATTCGGTTTACCACATAAGCCGCCATATTAATGGCCTCTGCCCAAAATGTCATCGGTAACATTGATTTTTGCACCATTTGCTGACGTAATTCCGATTCATTTTTCTTATTTTCAATCAAATCGCAGTATGGAGTCATGTGGCTTGTTGCGCCACTGTCGATGTACCATTCCCTTTTGTTGGTGGTACTGAGAAAACCCGCTGCCTTAGCAGTTTTTTCTTGTTTTCTCTCTCCTTTCGGTTGATCACATGCGTTCGCTAAATATTTGGTCGACGAGCAATTATAGCATTTGCGTTGTTTTTTTTTTTTTTGTTGAATAAAAAAGTAAATAAAAATGAAAATTACCAATCTAGAGGCTCGTCTCAGTTCCAGTTTCATGTCACTTTCTCGATAACCAAATGAAACACAATTTTCCTCGTCCCGTTGAGGCAAATTGGCACTTAATTTCTGAAAATAAGTTAACACATTGTTAAATTTGTTTTAACAAATCATTTTCATTTTCATTTTCATTTAAAAAATATCGTAACTTACACAACATAAATAGTTCGCCTTATAACCAAGGCTCCGCAAACGCATACATATATGCCAAGCATTTGAATATGCTGGCATAGATATGTTACATAGCGGCAGCATCAATGTTGAGTTTCGTTCGTACGTTCACCGTTGTCTGTGTGAGCACTGTGTTGAAATCAAAGTAGCATAGTCGTAACAACACAGCGCTCACACACTACTAAAAATCTACTACTGCATTTAAAACACATCTATGTTTTATTTAACGATTAATACGCTAGAATGCTTTAAACACGTTTAAATGATTGCATTTGATATGTAAATCCTGTACCCGGCAAATAAGAATAAAAATTCAATACTAATTTGACAGATCAGAAAAGTCAATACAAATTATCAATCGAATATTGAAATGTTCATATTCTATATTTCAAATGATAACAATAAATCTAACATTTTTTGTATATTCATATTTAATAAAAAAATTAAATTTAAATTTTTATATATAAATTTAATAGTCTATTTCATTAATAAGTCATAATATAACAATTTAAGTATTTCAATACATAAAGTGTTGAATTCTGTGTGAAAGTAATGTTTTGAAAGTCAATACTTTCTTACGTTGAATTGTATCCTGTATTTATCTTCAAAGGAATTTTAAAATGTTCATATTTAAACTAATAGTTTATCAAAATAAAAATCTATCTGACATTTTTTTGATATTCTATTTTTATTTATACTTATTAATTCTATTTGAACAAATTTTTATTTCAGTATAAAATATTTCAACGAAGTATTGACTTTGTGTGACTGTTTAAAAGTATTGACTTTTTGAAACTATAATGTATTGGAAGTCATTACTTTATTAGTTTGAATAGCAGACAAACGTCAATGTAAGCAAACAATTTTATTATTTGATTATTTTATGAAAAAAACGTAGTCAAAAATGGATTACAAATGCACAAATTGTTCCAAATTATTTGGTGAAGTTCGAGAAGTTATTACACATTTGAGAAAATCACATAAAATAATTGAAAATGCTGACCGGATTGGTTGTTTAGTGAATCATTCTAACGAAAAGTGTTATAGATCATACTTGACTTTCAGTGCTTTGAAAACTCACATGAAATCATGTATTATTTCAAAACAAAAATCAGACAGTGAATCGACAAATAATATAAACAGATTAAGCGAATCATTTAAGCAATTATCATGTGATAAAACAAAGGAAAATTCTATCATGTATGAAAATGATGATATGACAAATGTAAATAATATTTTACTTTTATTTACCGAGAAATTACATTAAAAGACTAATTTTTAATTCAACATTTTTAGATCAGTTCACTATTCTTTGAAGTGAGTTTCCAGGAAATTGAAATTGATACTGATCAGAATGATGACACAATTATCTATGAATCTTTTGGATGTACACAGAGAGACGAAGCGACACAGCGCATTATGAAATGTATTGAACATTTTACTACATCAGTTTCTACATTTAAAATGAGTGAAAAAGACACAAACTCTTTATTCAAATCATGTGCGACTTTTGTTGATGGTATTAAATCATTCATGCTAGATTTAATTTATATGAATGAAAATATAAGTGCCTTGGAAGCTATCCATATCGCATCTAACCTTGCCCGTGAACAACTTTTCAAGTTCAATTCTTCATACAAACGCCAGAAAGACGTTCAGTCAAATGAATATTACGTTTTTCCAAAAGAAGTTGCGATTGGTACACGTTGGATCAATCAAAAGAAAAAAATAGAGGGAAAAGTCATGAAAATTCCGAAATTAATTCAATCTACCTTTCACTATGTATCAATCAATGAAACACTAAAGTCGTTATTCAGTTACTCTGATTTTTCAAAGCAATATTTCGCACACCAATCGTTTCTTCAAAATCAACACATTTGTGAACCTGGGAAGTATGAATTTTTCTGCTGTGGAGATGTTTTCAAAAACATTCAAATATATCAGCAATATCCAAACAGTTTACAATTGCAAATTGCTACAGACGACTTCGAAATATGTAATCCATTGGCATCGAAATCAAACCGTCACAAAATATGCGCCGTATATTTTTCTATTCTCAATTTGCCTATAAATTACTTGAGCAAAAGAAAATATATTTTCCCGGTATGTATCTGTAATGCAGATGATGTTAAAATGAAACATACCGATTTTAACAATATTTGGTACCCTATTGTAAATGAGATTAAGCAACTTGAATCTCAAGGCATCGTCATCGCAAACTGCAACGACACAGATCAAAATCGTTTGAGGGGCACGTTAGCACAATTTGGTTCTGATAATCTTGGGGCAAATACTTCATTAGGTTTTACATCTTCATTCCAATGTGATTGCTATTGTAGGCATTGCCAATCTACAAAGCAGGCATTGAAATTTCCGGTTGCTCTACCGGATTCCGGTTGTTCTAAAACCCAATCCGGTTGGTCTACCTGAATTTTCCGGTTGTAGAATTTTTCCAAATTTTTTAAGAATTTGCAGCATTTTTCATTCAAAAATTAATATAACTCCAAAAATGATACAAGTTTTTATGAAAATTAAGAAAAATTCTAAAAAAAATCGATGAAAACAAAAAAAAATTCTTTTTAAATACATATTTTGCGTGTTTTTTATTTAAATATTTCGGAAAAAATATCACTAACTAGGCGGAATGTATTATCTCTGTCAAAAATATGTTCCTGTTTCTATCTCATTCTTACATTTGAATAAAATTATGGGCAATAGCATAATACATTTTTTGTGATTAATCGAGATACAATACTACAACATGCAAATACACTGACAGTTGATCTGTGGACCATTCACAATACAAACGAGAACTTGTATATTTGTGAAATGTGTTTGTATGTATTGTCAATTCTATGATCGCAATTTACCAACAGTGATTTGAGTGAAAAAAATGCGCATTTTATCACAACGAACATACCAGATGAAATGGCATGTAAAATCATTCACCAAATCATTAACGGACTCACGACAACGAATATTTTTTGTTATCGGTTATGCTAGGGGGATTTAACTCTCACGAATGCGTACATTTTTACGAATTTTTCAAAAATTTTGCAAATGCGCTTATGGACATTTGCACAGTATTATCGAATGTTTACGAATTTATCAATGGAGCAAATGCATTCGTAAACATTCGCTAATACCTTGCAAATGTCCATAAGCGTATTCGTAAAATTCATGAAAAATTCGTAAAAATGTACGCATTCGTGAGAGTTAAATCCCCCTAGCCAATTATGCCATATTGCATTTGTTTGGATTGCTTGGAAAAAGATATTTTTTGATTATATGCAAAAGCAAAGTCACATTCAATTGTTTATTAAATTATTTCGCTTAAACTTCATTTTCAGCAGCAGACAATTGAATAATGTTGTAATTAAACTGCTTGATTCTTGCAATACTGAATGCCAATTATTCTGTATCTTTTCATTTATAAGATTGATAATTATAATTCAGTCGAAAACAAGTGAAATATGTTGACATAATCGAAGTTCAAATGAAAATTAATTGTGCAGCCAACATTCAATTGTTTATATAATTATTTCACTTAAGTTTCATTTTCGGGAGTAGACAGTTGAATAACCATCAGATCTTTTGTTTAGTAATTAATCTGCACAATTCTTGGAATAGAGAATGCTGATTACAAATTCTTTTGCTTTTTTTTATTTATGAGATTGTTGAAAATAATGCAATCAAATACAGGCAAATTATGTTCTCGTAATCAAAATTCATTTATTGATATTTTGACTACCGAAGTAGGCAGACTATTAAAAATGTTTTTATCAAAACCATCAAAAAAAATTGATAATAAAAAAAAAGATCAACCGGTAATTTGATATATTACATTTTAGTAGATCAACATTTTTATTTTATTTTCAAAAAAATCTTTATTTAGACTAATCCAACAGTGTTGGGATGGTTAACTAAAAAGACAAAACCTGTTGTTGATCAAAATGAAAGCGAATCTAATAATTTAAACCAAGAAGTTCGAAATGAAGAAAGTAAGTCTATATTGTCGTGATCTTGAGCTGTTTTTATTGTTTTTCAATTTTTGACAGGAAAAGAACAAGAAAATCTTTCTCAAGTCAACGAACAACTGGGTAGTTCAATGTTAAACTGTAGTGATAAATTACTTGCAGTGAAACTCGACACGAGACAGAATATTGAAATAAGAGAGTACTGAATAAAACACGTTCGTATTCATTGGCTGATGATCAAAGACTGACAATTATTTATTCATAACACTAATTCTAATGTACAAAAATAATAATGTAGAGAAACACTTTATTCAACATTCTCCCTGTTTGTCAACTAATTGTTTTTTATATTATTAACTGAAACGGAAACTCAATTTATGAAGATTAGATGAAATGTTTGCAGTCTTGAAAAGTGAGCAATTCAAACTCCCGTGTTTTTGCTGGTCATTTGATCTTTTGATTTGTCTGCATACTTCCTTTTGCACGCTTTTTTAATGCTTTGCACCATATAAATTATTAGTTTGACGGCTTCGAAGACTATCAATAACTTAGTGTAGAATAACAGTTCTTCCGAAATCATCATAGACGAATGAGTGTCTTTGGCCTCTTGTATAATTATGTTGTTATTTACATGACCCACACTGTCGACGATTTTCTCTTCGATGCGACTTTCTGACGAACTGAACCAGCTCCCCATTTTTTAAATTGAATGACTTTCTTGCGCGAAACTTCAATTGCAAATGATTGCACTTAGTGATAAAATTGAAATATTATAGCAAAATATTGATGAGCTGTTTAAAATGTCATAAAAATAATGAAAGAAAAAAAATTATCTGGTAAAAAAAAATTAATTTTGGAATGGCATGTGCTGGGTATATTGCACACTTTTTAATTAGGTAATTGAATTTTTGTGCTGGCAAAGCTTTTGTGAATATGTCAGCAATCATTTCATTTGTTGGAATGTGTTTCAAAGTAAATAAGCCATTTTCGTATTTTTCTCTAATAAAATGAAATCTTACATCTATATGTTTGCTTCTTTTGCGAAATTCTGGATTTTTTACCAAACGAATGGCAGTTTCATTATCCATAAACATTATGATTTTAATAGTTTTTTCATTCAGAACTTCACATATGAGATTTTTTAACCATACCAATTCCCTAGTACATGCTGATGCTGCCATGTATTACGATTCGGTTGTGGACAACGATACTGATTTTTGTCTCTCCGAGCACCAACTAATTGCCCCGTTTGCAAAAATGAAGGCAAAACCAAATGTTGATCTCCTTGAGTCTATGCAACCTGCATAGTCAGCGTCACTATACGCATACAGATCGCTTGTTCCATTGTTGAGATATAAAATTCCAAAGAATAGTGTTTTCTTTATACATTTTAAAATTCTTTTAGCAACATTTTCATGAATCAAAGTTGGTTTTTCTAAAAATCTACTCGCAACACCAACTGCGTGAGCAATATCCGGTCGTGTGCCCACTGCGAGATACATCAAACTACCAATTAATTCGCGATATTGGTATGTTGATTTGTCCGATTCATCAAAATTGTAAAGAACTTGATTCGTATCGCTAGGCGTGCATACACCGTTGCAGTTTGCCATGTTAAACTTATTCAGAACTCTTTCAGCATATGTTGATTGATGCACAAAAATTGACATGTCACTGTTTTGCTGAATTTCCAAACCCAAAAAACAGCCAACCTCCATTTCTTTGATTTAAAAATGCTCTCCGAGATACTTCATGGCAGATTAGATATCATTTCATTGTTCGCTTACAATTAAACCGTCGTCCACGTGAATTGCCAATATCGTTAGTGCCCCTTTTTTTTACTGATGAAAACACATGGATCTACTTTGCATTGAACGAAACCAAAGAGTTTAATAAATTTTGAAAATTTTTGATTCCAGCACCGACTGGCCTGTTCCAAACCATACAAGTCTTTTTTTAGCTTGCATACTTCATTGCCTTTTTTAAAACCAACTGGTTGTTCCATATAAACGGTTTCCTTCAAATCGCCGTTCAAAAACGCTGTTTTCACATCAAATTGTTTAATATGCATTTTCTTCTGAGCCACAATTGCCAATATAGTGCGTATTGATGTGAAACGCACAACTGGACTGAAAGTTTCGTCGTAATTTACACCATACTCTTGGGTAAATCCCCTCGCAACCAATCGTGCCTTAAAACGAGCTGGTGAATTTTTTTGTTCTTGTTTAATCTTAAATACCCATCTATTATCAACAATTTTTACATTGGGTGGTCTTTCTACAAATTCCCATGTGTCATTGTTGATCAGTGCGTCATATTCTTCCCTCATGGCTGCTTTCCATTTATCACAGTCACCACTTTCTAAAGCTTGACTGTAATTTTCCGGCTCATTCACGCTAAAAGCAACATGATAATTAAACAATCGTCTCACTGCACTACGTGTTTTAACTCCCTCTGCACTCGTTTCAGTCCCTGCATTTGTTTCAAAATCAGGATCATTTGTAACATCATCCATAGGCTCCTCTTCAAAAGTATCATCATATATGCTCGTGACGGAGTCATCATGTGTTCTTCCCATGTCATTTTCAAAAGTCGTTGATTGCGCACTTCCACCAGCAATATCAGCCGATTGCGCAGTCGATTGTATTGGATTTGTGTTTACATCTCGTGAAACTGTTGATTCAATCTGAATTTCATTTTCCCCTGAAACAATAGTTTCATCATTGTCCGATATTGTGACAAAATTCCGGGAACTTTTATTTAAATTTTCTGAATCAATTACAAATTCATCATTTTCCATGAAAATTACATCTCTACTAGTCACTACTTTCTTTTCATTGAGATCATATAGCCTATATGCTTTAGAATCATCCGCATAACGAAGAAAAACACAAACATATGAGGGGTTTGGAGCAAAAATGGCCTTTGAGAATTTTTCGTGCAAAAGTGTCCCCGACCTATTTGATATCAAATAGGTGAGCTAAATGATATCAAATAGGTAAGCTAAATGATACCAAATAGGTGAGCTATTTGGTGCCCAACATAAATTTAGCTGCCAAATACCTGAGCCGTTGGTCTGCACACAAAATTCGAAAAAAATAATTAAATTTTTTTTTTTCCATTTTTATGTTATTTTTCGTATGCCATTTCATAGATTTACATAAAAATGGAAAAAAAAAAAAAAAAAAATTCGAATTTTGTGTGCAGACCAACGGCTTTCCGAGAGTTTCATATACGTTTCCCATGTAGATATGATGAGATAGTCAAATGCATCAATTTGACTCCCTAACCATATCTACATGGGAAACGTATATGAAACTCTCGGAAAGCCGTTGGTGTGCACACAAAATTCGAATTTTTTTTTTTTTTTTTTTTCCATTTTTATGTAAATCTATGAAATGGCATACAAAAAATAACATAAAAATGGAAAAAAAAAAATTTAATTATTTTTTTCGAATTTTGTGTGCAGACCAACGGCTTTCCGAGAGTTTCATATACGTTTCCCATGTAGATATGGTTAGGGAGTCAAATTGATGCATTTGACTATCTCATCATATCTACATGGGAAACGTATATGAAACTCTCGGAAAGCCGTTGGTCTGCACACAAAATTCGAAAAAAATAATTAAATTTTTTTTTTTCCATTTTTATGTAAATCTATGAAATGGCATACGAAAAATAACATAAAAATGGAAAAAAAAAAATTTAATTATTTTTTTCGAATTTTGTGTGCAGACCAACGGCTCAGGTATTTGGCAGCTAAATTTATGTTGGGCACCAAATAGCTCACCTATTTGGTATCATTTAGCTTACCTATTTGATATCATTTAGCTCACCTATTTGATATCAAATAGGTCGGGGACACTTTTGCACGAAAAATTCTCAAAGGCCATTTTTGCTCCAAACCCCTCATATGATTTGTCATCCAATTTTTTTCTTGTTTCATCCGGTCTCTTTACCATAGCCCTACAACCAAACACTCTGAAATTGTTTAAATTGCACTTTTTATCATACCAGTATTCATTTGGTGGCACTCCAGTCGATGTACTTGGTAAGACATTTATAATGTTCACCGCTGCACAAAGAGCTTCAGCCCAAAATTGTTTACTCAGGCCAGAATCTATAAGCATACATCTTATTTTTTCCACAATAGTGCGATTCATTCTTTCCGCGAGTCCGTTTTGTTGCGGCGAATATGGTGCTGACTTTTCATGTTTAATTCCATGCTTGGTAAAAAAATTTTGAAATTTTTTTGTTCACATATTCAGTTCCATTATCCGATCTGAAGTTTTTAATTACACATTCCGTTTCGTTTTCAACACGGTTTTTGAATTCAATAAATGTTTTAAAAACATCGGCCTTCGATTTCAACGAATATGCAAACACCCTTCTGCTGAAGTCATCAATAAAAGTGACAAAGTACTTTGAACCACCTAATGAAAAAATAGGCATTGAACAAACATCAGAATGGATTACCTCCAATAATTTCGTTGCACGCGTACCACTGTCGCTAAATGCATCTCTTGCTTGTTTGCCCTTTGCACACACCACACATTTTATATCATGTTTCAATTTAATGTCAACAACATTTTTTAAAGTATTAAAACCTGTGTGTGCAAATCTTCTATGCCACAAAATCGATTCATTTTCTTGTTTCGATTGCACATTGCAAGCAATTTCTTCACTCTTTTTTATTTTAATTTTGAACATATTATTTACCAGTTTCCCACTGGCGAATAGTTTATCATCATTATCCATGATTTTGCATCCATTCTTGTCAAAAGTCACTGTCTTGCCGTTTTTCACAATTTGGCTCACTGACAAAAGATTTACACACAAGTCCGGAATATATTGTACATTTAATAATGTCACTGGTGTTTTTTCATTACCGATATTACACTTGAAATCACCAACATGACCTATTTTCAGTCTATGATTACTCGCCACTTTTACCTCGTTGATATTCGCGTTACGTTTATTTTGAAATCTAATATTCTCAAATGTCATGTGTTTGCTAGCACCACTATCTACACACCATTCATCATTAGACTGGTCCTCCGTTGCTAATGCGCTATAAAGAACGGCTTCACTCATTTTTGCACTTTCATTTTTAATAGGGCATTTGTTTTTATAGTGCGGTCCACCGCAGCCAAAGCATTTTATGTTTTTCTTTTCGTTGGCTTTTCTGTTCTTTTTCCGTACACTCAAAGCACTTTCACCATTATTTACGAAATCAACATTTTGTAGTAAAATATTCTTTACATAATCAAGAGACAATGAATCTTTAGCCTCTAGGCTCATAATCAAAGGTTTAAAATCATCGCTTAAACCGCATAGCATAATGCAACCAGCAATTTCATCATTAATTTCAAAACCAGCTGTTTTAACTTTTGAACGAAGTGTAACACTTTTATTTACATAGTCATGTATTGATGAACATTCACTTGATTTCAAGGAGATCCACTGTTTGAGAAGTGTAACTTTTCTAACGGCTCCCTTATCTTCAAAAATTTTCACAAGTGAATCCCATGCCATCTTGGCATCATCAATATCTTCCACATATGAATATAAGCTTGGATCCAAAAGTAAAATTAATTCTGCAAGTGCTTTTTGATTACTTGAAATTTGAGCGGCTGTGGCAGATGTAGATACATGAGTTGTCATATGCTCCCAATGACCTTTGGAAGTCAAATATGCTTTTGCACCCGTCTTCCACTCCGTGAAATTTTCTCTGCCCTTTAGGCGTTCAAAAGCCAAACTATGAATATTCGAACTCATTTTTTTTTTTTATATTATTTTGACCAAACACTCACAAAAAAAAAATGTCACAGTACTACTTTAATCGAAATTCCTATTACGCAGCAAAAAGCCCATAACCTGTAGTGATAAATTACTTGCAGTGAAACTCGACACGAGACAGAATATTGAAATAAGAGAGTACTGAATAAAACACGTTCGTATTCATTGGCTGATGATCAAAGACTGACAATTATTTATTCATAACACTAATTCTAATGTACAAAAATGATAATGTAGAGAAACACTTTATTCAACATAAACGATACTGAATTGGCTGGAGCTGCTGCTTTAGTTCAAAATGAAAATGAATCAAGCCTAACCAATTTGCCTTCGGATCATATATTGTTTGACAAAGAATTTGATCAGTGCATTGAAGTATTTTCGGTGTTAAATAATAAAAAAGAAAAGGTACGATACGTACGATGTAAAGTTTGCGTATCAAATCCCAATATTGTCAAAATGTACAGTGCCAATAAGAAACCAGCCCCAATTACGATCAGTTCGGGTACAAGATTCAAACGCTCATACGTTGAAAATCATTTTAATCAGCAATATCATAAAGAATGTGTGAAAGCAGCGAAAATGGCAATAACTTTGCCTACTGATAAAATAAGATCAATTGAGACTCACATTAGTAAAGCAAATGAAATCCAGATTGCACATCTATCAAAACTTTTTTGTGAAATTTACGTCGATGCTAAACAGTTATCTAACAGTGCATACAGTTGGCCTGGACGACATGTTGCTTATGAAGCTGGAAGGATATTCAATTATCAAGATGAAAGTGCACCAACTATTTCTCCTTCATTAAAGCAATATGTGAACCCAAATTCGCACCTAGATTTGCTCTCAACGATTGTGAAGTCTAACCACAGTCTTAAAGAAAATATCAAAACTGCTCTCGCTTGTTCTATACGAATTGATGGATCAATTGACCGGTTCCAAATCGATAAAATTTACGTTTTGCTAAAACTATTGAATAAAAATGGAGCTATGGAACTGATTTTCCTCGGTATTGGCGAGCAAACGGAGCGTGGGGCGATTGGATTGTTAAATGCCGTCAAATCAGGGATTATTGAAAATAATGGCACAGAACTTTATGAGATAGTAATGAAATTAATCTCATTGATCTGTACGGATGGAGCTAAGATAAACTTAGGTAGTAAAAAAAGCCTGTGCTTATATTTTGAAAATGAAATCCGAAAAATTGGCTCACAAATTCCACTTACAAAAATCTGGTGCTCCGCACACCGAATGGATTTAGTGTGGAAGGATACATCTAATTTGCATACTGTAATAAAAAAATCTCTATCCACAATGAGTGCAATTTCTTCATACTTTCACCAATCTGGTCTACGGATGAACAGCTTGAAAAGAATTGCATCAGAAAGAAAACTTGATCTTCTGTCATTACCAAAAATTTTTGATGTACCTTGGACATCATTTAGTTTCACATTGGTCAATAATATATTGCGATCATGGCAAACGCTCATGATATATTTCAAGGAAAATGAAGACAACGACAGTCAAGCAAGCGCTTTTCTTATTTTCTTGTCCAAAATAGAAAATCTCCGATTCATTGCGTTTTTGGCAGATTTGCTTCAAATCTTCACACGTTATCATAAAAAAATTCAAGGTGATAACCTAACCATATTAGGCCTGATTCAAAGCATTCATTCACTCCGAAGTGCCCTTGACAATTTAAACAATAACGCACTTCTTGGGGGATGGGAAGAAGTCTTAAACGAAAGCATCGACGACATGGATGGTGAACTAATTTTGAAAGGATTCGATTTAATTCCAACAAGTAAAAATAGAAGAAGAAAGGTGCAAGACTTTGTTAACGTTCGTTCTACAATAATTGAAACAATTATCGATAAACTTTCCGAAAGATTTCAAAGTGATGATGACATTGTGGGCATATTAGAGCCATTTATAAACTTCAGTCCAAATGCGAATATTCGGAAAATTCATGAGTTGTTTGGTTCGGATTTAAATTTGACATCACTTCAATTTCAATTCAATGAATTAATTGATCAAAATATCCCAATGAAATTGGATTCCAATCTCAACACAATCATAAAAACTTAGTGAAATCACCATCCACTTTAGAAAATTATAATGGAATTATAACTGTGTTGGCCAGAATTCAAGTATGTACTCCACACTCTGCGGATGTAGAGAGATGCATAAGCGCAAATAATAGAATAAAAACTCCACAAAGAGGCAATATTTCCATACAAACTGAAAACAAATATTTGCACGTTCACTTTAATATGCCACCACTAGAAAAATGGAACCCAAAATCCGCGATTAATTTATTTTTAAATGATAAAAATCGAAAAAACTTCTCCAATGTTATTGAACGAAAAGCCACAAATGCACCCTATTATAAAGGTATTTTTACAGCAGTCGAATCTACTACACAAGACGATGATATGGAACTAACAAACGTAGATAATAAAAAACATTTTTAAAATTTGTAAAATGCCAAGAATTGAATTAAATTTTCATACATTTTGTTATCATAATTGATAATTATTTAGCAAAATGAATGTTTTGTTTTGCTTTTCAGTTTCCAATTTTTCATTTTCAGCACCATATTTCAAAACAATTTTTTTCTTAGACTAGACAGAATGGACTTTTTAAAAGTGAAGACCTTTGTTTTGCTTTTAAAAAAAACCGAATCCGGTTGTTCTA
Organism: Resseliella maxima; assembly: GCA_029041755.1. Lineage (NCBI taxonomy): Eukaryota > Metazoa > Arthropoda > Insecta > Diptera > Cecidomyiidae > Resseliella > Resseliella maxima. The sequence goes on along the minus strand of JAQOWM010000916.1, from coordinate 44,371 downwards.
AAAAAATGAAATTTCAATGCCTGCTACAAAGTCTGAATGTGAGCAGATGACTAAAGAGGATAAAAGCCAGCTTCGAACTACCGAAAGTTATAGAAATCAAATTGATATTATTGCAGAGTCAACTGTAGTTGATTTCAAAGAAACTAGGGGTGTCAAATACTATTGTATTTTATCAGATCTTCAATATTTTCATATCGTATCTAATCCAAGTGTTGATGTCATGCACGATATATTAGAGGGAGCGATACCATTTACGCTCAAACTTCTCATCACGCAATGCATCAAAGCAAAAGTATTTACTTTAGATTATGTGAATGCGATGATTCATCAATTTGATTATGGATGGCTTGATCGACGTAATATTCCATCCGAAATAAACCTTAAAAAAAGGAGTTTGGGTCAAAATGCAGGCCAATCCTTTTGTTTATTTCGTAATATGCCTTATTTACTAAATCGGTATAGAAATAATTCAACATTGAAGAAATTTTGGACTTGCGTTCAACCTTTATATCGTATTATAGAAATTGTTTTTTCTCATGTCATTACTGAAGATGATTTAGCCACATTAGCTCATGCTGTTGATGAGCTAGGAAATGCGATTAAATCACTTGGCCGAAAACTTATACCGAAAATACATTTCCTTCTACATTACTCAACAGTTATTCGTGCTGTTGGTCCAGTTATTTATATGAATATGATACGATATGAAAGAAAACACCATGCACTAAAGCAATTCGTACAGGGATCACAAAGTTTTAAGAATATAAATCAAACAATTGTATTGAAACATCAAAAGAGACTTTACGTTACGGGATATTCTTATAAAGATGACATGGAAAGTGGTTCATTCTTTTCGCTCAAAACAAACTTTCTCATAGAATATGAAACTTTGTTGATCACAAAAATATCAACTGCTGATTTCAATAGACTAAAAGAGACGAAATGGTTTAAATACAATAATTTTGAATATCGTCCAGAACTTGTAATTGTTCATGAATCAATTTTCTGTGAAATAAACAAAATCATTTGTATCGATGATCTTTGGTTTTTCATGTGTGATCCATTGAAAGTTATTTCATTTGATTCATTTTTAAATAGTTATGAAGTAGAGAAACATAATGTAAACAAAATTTTAGTTGAATTTAAGTATATGAAGTATTTGAAAACAAATGAAATTCGATACATTGCTTCACGTAAATATATTAAAACAGACACACTTGAACTTAAAAAAGCCATACAATTCCCTTGAATACTTCATAAGGGCATTACAAATGATTCATGTTATGACATATACATACTATATTATTATAATAATTAATAAATAATTAATAAATAATTAATAAATAATTAAAAGATAGAATATTTTTCATTAAATACACTGTGTTTATTATTCATTAATATTATTTAAGGTAAATTAACTAATTATCACATTGGGCATTGCCAAAATTTGGATGTTTAATTATATCTTCTTCTGAGATAACAGTGATTTATAATTTCTTTTTCTTAACGATAAACGCTAGTATTGCTTTATTCACCATCAATATTTACAAATTAATGGGACATATTTCAAACTCAATGTAAAATTTCATAACGATTTTGAAAAGAAAGTGAATAGCTCAATGAATAGTTTAAACTTTGGGTAACATGCAGGTGTAAAAAGATAATTTACATCAAAAATCAAAATGTTAGAATTTTCTTTTCTTTTAACACACTTTCGTCTAGTTTAGAAATGCGTCTAGCTCTTTCATGCTAGCAGTCGGTTTGAAACGTTCGTTGTTCATTTTGTAAATAAAGTGCAAGCAAAAATTAGCCATAGGTGCTATGTTTGGTTCGAAATCCAGACCAAAAACAAAATGCATTTTTAAGAATAAGTCAAATGTATCGATAAATCCGAAACCATCAGGAGCCTTTAACAAAAAAAAATAATTATTATCTAATAATCGGAAATCTTATAAAATTACATTCTTATTCACATAATATGACTTACAGGCATCAAATGTTTTTCAACATCAATATAAAATTGATTTATATTTTCTCGTGAGTCACCTACAGCAATTATGTATGGAAAATTGTTGCTCCAGTCAATTAAATCATTTGTTGCGGTTTCGTTCTGTACAAAAAAACACTATACATGAATATAATGTAATTAAAGAAATAACACTGTACTTACGTCATGAAAAATAATTAATTTTTCAATAGCATTGTTAAATGATGTAATTGATTTAGTTTTTTGTTTTCCGTTTGCTTTTGCTGAAACTAGTTTCAATAGGATAAGTAGATCTTCTACTTCATCTGACCATAAAGTGTGGATACTCGATTGATATTTTATTTCCAAAATGTTGCGAAGCTCTATTTTGTATGACGTCCAACCCTTTAAGAAGGCCATACCATCAACGTTTTTGTAACGTTGATCGAAGTCAAACAAAATCTAGACAATTAGACAAACCATTATTTAATACTGCTTGAAAGTATTGTAATATTAGTTTTATAATGAATTGAGTTTTTAAAAAATATGAATTAATTAAGAATACCAAGTTTGGTTGAATGAAGAAATACGGAAATGTCTCCAGCAAATCCATTTTCATTGATTTCATTAATTGTTTACGAAAATTAACAGTTTGCGATAATTTTTCCTTAATTTCATCCAAATTATTATTTGTGACTTTAATTGCAATTAAACTGTCTATCACTTCTTTTGGATCTTTTTGAATTTCAACTGGGTTGACCGATTTTTTTCTATCAATTTTTTTTTCTGCCACTCTACAATTTCGCAACCTAGCGTTCATAAAATTCTTCAGAACGTTCTGAAAAGAAATTTAAAAAGTATTATTGAACGTGCGATATAATATGTTTACAATATTGTTTAAGCCCACCATTTTTAGAAAAGGAAATAAACGTATTACTGCAGTCAAAACCGCCATTTTTTGTGCTTCAGTTGGTCGTTGACCAAATTTATCAATTTCATAGTCACTGATTTTTCGTACCAATTCGCGTCTGGTTTTTACGGTGAAATCCCCAGTTTTTGCTTCATTCAAAATGTTTTTTGCGTGTATACGTATTAAATATGCTTTTATATCCTGATAAGAATGGTTTAAAATGATATTCATACAAATAAATAAATGAAACGAAAATAAAATTATTGAAAAAATCTCGCACAAATGTTACTTACATTAGATGTGATGACAGGGGTCTCAGTATCCATAGATAAAACAGTTAAATATATAACAAAACTAGCACAATTGCCTCGTTTTTGTACAACATTTCCAAATAATTCTTTTGGAATGTTGCATCCATTATTGTCCATCAAAAGAATTTCTGCTTTTTTTGCATTAAATTGGAATTGTTTTTTGCCTAATACAAATGGAATAAAATAAATAAATTCTCATGTGTTGAAATTTCTTCACAATGTACCCATAGTAATACTTACATTCGTTCAAAAAGTTTATCAAATCAAGCCCGTCGAAAAGAATTAATTTCATAACTCCGTTGTAATCAACGGGCACCACATACTCAAAAATCTTTTCCATATATGGAATATATCAAAATAAAAAGTTTAACAATTTAAACTGTTTAAAAATTTCAAGTACACTTGATGATATGCTGAATGTCACTCGTCTGTTGTGTTCAGTATGCTCATGTTACTGAATTAGTTTGATGAAGCGGTATTGAAAATGAAAGTATTGAAAAAAAGTATTGAAAAATTATGACAAATATGCCATATATGTATGTCATTCAATGTTGTATGAACTATGAAGAATGGATAATATGGAAAGCAAACTAGTCTGGTAAATATTTTAAAATAAAAATTTTATGAAATTTATAATAAATTCTATTTTATTTTTTTATTTTTTTCAGGGCTAAATTTGGACGGCATCCATACTGGCCGGCAAAAGTGAGATTTAAAAATTATTGAAATTAACAATATCAAAATTCATGCTTCTTTTTTTTATTATGCTTCTTTTTAGGTTATGAATTCCATTCCAAACGACACGAAAAAAATTAGAGCTAAAAACAAAATAGCAGTATGTTTTTTTGGCCGCTTTGAAATGTATGTGTAAAAGAATATTTAAATTTTCAAAATAATTTCAAAATAACCTCCTCACATTACAGAGCATTTTGCGATAAGACCAAAATATTTGAGTACTATCAATACCGTGATACTTATATGACTGGGTCAAAAACGAAAGAATTTTGCCATGCCATAGAACAAGTTGAACAATATATCAAAAACCCAAATGTAAATTTAAATTTATTTATTTTGAATTCTTTTGCATAAAATTAACAAAAAAAATAATTTGTTGATGATTGTTTATTTGTAGGATGCTATGTTTAAAATAATGGTTGACAGCACAGATAACAACGCTGGTAATATTAAAATAGAGCACCACGATGAATCACTACCAACCAACGAACAAAATGTTTCACCATTCCAAGATATTTATGATACTGAACAACTGAACAATAAACTAATTTTCGAACTTCGAAAAACGCAAGATAAATTGAACGATGTAACTATCGAAAACACTCGCCTAAGCAAACAACTAAAAGAATATGTACAACAAACCCCTAACGATAATTCACATGATCATCATGGCGTTAAATTAAATTGCACCAATTTGGAACGATTGGTCGAGTTACTGCAAAACCAACTTATTGCAGCACAGACGGAAATAAGAAACATGCGAAAAGAAAAAGAAGAAATTAAGTTGAATTGTGACAAGAAGAAGCAACAGGTTGACTCATTACAAAAAGAACTTGAAAATGTTGAACAAATGCTTCAATCGACCAAAAAGATCAACACTGATCTCGAAAACCAAGCACATGAAACACAACAAGTAATCGATTCTCTATCTGAAAAGGTTTCTACTGCTAAGAGGAATTTGGAAGAAATGGACCAAAAAAATAATTTGTTGGACCTTAAATTAAAACATATCACTTCTAAAATTGAACCATTAAAACAAGAGAGTAATCAATATGAGGATAAATTAAAAGAGACGGAATCAAAGAAGAATTTTCTTGAACAAAGCCTTGGCGATGTTAACAAAATCTTAAAAGAAAATGAAGAAGCAAAAAATCAATCGCAATCTAATTATATAAAATTGGAACAACGCATCAATACGTTAAATGAAGAATTGAAACAAAACAAATTGAAACTAACTACTTTATTAAAACAAAAAGATGAATATGACACAAAATCAAATGAAATTGAATTAAATATTGAGTCCGTTCAAAAGCAACTTGATATTTCCGAAGATGATGTAAGAGTTCAAGAAGAAAAGACCAATAGCACTCAATTGGCTCATAATAAAGTGAAGCAAAATTATGAAATTTTGAATAATCGATTGAATGAAGCTAAAAGCGTTTTTATAAAATTACAAGAAAATAAGAATATAATTGACTTGAAAAATGATGACCTTAAATCGCAGAGCGAATCTCTACAGAAAGAGATTGAAATTGCAGAGGGAAATATAAAAACGAAAGAAGAAGAAAAAGAATCTGCTCAAACAAAGCACCAAAACTTGGAACGAACATACAACATGCTGAAGAGTCAATTTAGTCAACTTAAAACCACAATAAATGAACTCCAAACAGATAAAAATAAGCTCGAGTTGGAGTCTGAAGACCTCGAGTCGCAAGTATTGTCACTGTCACAAGAAATTAATATAATCAACAGAAATACAATAGCAAAACAAGATGAGAAAGACCTTGCTGAGAAAAAATTCTCTAATGTGGATAAACAAGTGAATATATTGAAGGTTGAATTGGAGCAAGTCAGATCTAAACAAAAAGAATTACAACTACAAATGGAGGAACTCGTTTCAAAATCAAAAGTTCTTGTAACAGAAAATGATACAATTCAGCGAGAATTATCAACGTCCAATGACAAAGTAAAAGAAAATGAAAAAGAAATTGCCAATGCTAAATTGAATATCGTAAATTTAGAAGAAAATAACAAAACGTTACATGATCAATTGGATGAAGTCGAAAGTAAATTTATTGACATGCAAAAAGAAAATAACGAATTTAAATTTAAATCACAATTACTTGAAGAAAAAAACCTCTCTCTACAAAAAGAAATTGACACTGCCAAACAAAATTTAAAAATGAAAGAAAAAGAGAAAAATATGTCACAATCTAACTATAATGAGTTAGATAATCGTTCAAATGAATTGCAATCACAAAAACTCGAATTAGATTCGAAAAATAAATCCGTCAATATTTCTTTGGACACTCTCTCTCATGACATTGTCCGAACAAATAAAATTGAAACAGATGCAGATGAAGATACAGTTCATTCACCCCTAACTCCGAAAAAAAGTCAATACGAAACACCGAGCAAGCGACATACTCGGAAAACCGCAACCTCTACTATAACACAACCTATCGAAACACCAAGCAAAAGACGCCGGTTGAAGTTTAGCTCAGATATTGAAGAGTTACTTGATCACAAAATTATTCACGGAGAGCGGCATTTTCGTGTTCGTTGGATTGGATTTGAATCTAAGGATGATACTTGGGTACGCGAATCTAATCTCAAATGCCCAAAAATGTTAAAAAAATATTTGCAAAAAAAAAATTTGTGAACGGCTAGAGTTTTTCAATACTTTGTATTTCAGAACCATACGTTTTTAACTTTGTTTTTAATTCAAATAATTTCATAACCACTCCGTTTTATGTATTTTAATTCAAATATTTTCAAAACCATTCCGATTTATTCATTTTAATTTTTAATATAATTTGATATTATTTTCAGATCTTTTCATTTGAACTCAAAAAAATTTAATAAAATAACACAATTCTAAAACGATGTGTAAAAAACAAAAACTTTTCAATACTTTTTTGGGTCAATACTTTTGTTAAGACGCTATTATCACTCTCTATTGATGTAAACATGCAAGCATGTAAACATACGCTACAACTAAAAATACTTTTATATTTTGAGAGCAACATTTTTATGGGCAATGAAACACAAAATACTGCCAAAGATTTATTCTGCATTTTTATAATTTTATCGAAGAGTAAATAACTAAAAAACGTTATTCATCGACTCGTTATGTTTATGGTTCGAATTGTTACATAAACAATGTTCATTTGGTTTTGTTCATACGTAGAATGTTTCAATATTTTTTCAAAAGTCAATACTTTCATTACTGCGCTGTCTCTGTTGACATAGTAACAATATCAATACCGATTATGAAATTTAATATTATTTTCAGAATTTTTCAGTGAAACACACTAAATTTAGTAAAATGACATAATTTTTTTACACATGAAACGATGCGGAAAAATCAAAAATTTTGCGATATTTTTTTTAGGACAAGACTTTTGCAAAGACGTTATTATCACACAGTATTGATGTAAACATGCAAGCATATTAGAAACCGATAAACAAACCAAAAATACTGCCAAAGGGTTCTCTTCTGCATTATTTTGTAATTATATCGAAGAGTAAATAACTAAAAAATGTTATTGATCGACTCGTTATGTTTATGGTTCGAATTGTTTCATGAACAATGTTCATATGGTTTGTTCACACGTAGAGTGTTTCAATACTTTTCAAAAGTCAATACTTACGTTAAGGCAGTGTCATCGTATGTTGTTGACATAACTAAATGATCAAAGGCTTATTGATACAAAATACACACGCGTTACAATAAACTTGATTTGAAAATTGATCCACATACTGAGAAAATTTATAATGGATACTGCAAATATTAGTCAAAGTGGTCTTTACAATACAATTTTCAATTTATTTCAAAGACTAAATATTGAAAAGAATATTATGGATAAATTCAATATGTCAATGGTTCAAATTGATATAGAAAAAAAAAATCCATTTGGCATTGTTTATTGCATTATGTGCATGGAATTCAAATCAAAATCTAAAAAGCACATTATAAGAACGAAATTCAAAAACGAAAAATATTATTGGATAACCTCAAATTTTATTAAGCATATGGAAAAAGTTCATAAAGTAAATCGCGTAAACATAAAAAAATACATTCCAGAAACCAAACAAAAATGTGTCAATCCAATCAAATCAAACTCATATACAACAGACTATTGCATTAATGTAAAAGAATATGTCCATGAAAGAAATCCAACCATTTCAAATGAATTGAGCGAAAATGAAGACTATATCGTGGAGTATGTCGACTTTGAATGTTTTCAAAAATCATTAATTGACCCAAAATGTTTCGATCAAAATGAATTATTAGAAAACGCAGTAGAGGAAGACCAACCGTATGACATGAATGCTCATCATGTTACCGATAATGTTCATGAAACAGAACAACATTTTTTCAATCACAATAAATTATCCGAGAATGCAATAGAGGTTGACCAACAGTATGAAATGAAGAATATCGACTTGAAAGATCAACAAGAACTTTGTCTTGTTACTGATAATGTCCACGAAACAGATCAAGAATGTTTCAATCATAATGATTCACCAGAGAATTTAATAAAGGATGACCAACAGAATTATATGGAAAACATCGATTTAAAAGAACAACCAGTAGTTTTGGTTTATCAAATTGATGATAATGTTCATAAAACAGAACAAAATTTTTTCAATGACAATAAATTAGCCAAGAATGTAAGTAATAAAATCAAAGTAGAGAATGTTGATTTGAAACAACAGCATGAATCTAAAATATCATTAGACATTCAACATATCGATATACATTTTACAATGTACGAGCAAATTTCCAATCAATTATTGAATATGAGAAACTGTTCACGAAGGAATAACAATTTTTTTATGCAAGAAGTAAAATTCAATCTACAAAACGAAAAATGTAAAATGAAAATTACGCCAATTCCTGCTGATGGAAATTGTATGTATACTTCAATGGCGCATCAATTGTTTGGAAAAGATATAAATGACCCAGATCTCGGCAAATTATCACAGCAGTTGAGAATGGACATTGTTGCACACATCAAAGACAATTTTTCATTATATGAATCTGCACTTGAAAACCATCTCTACGAGATTCACCCAAATAAAACCATAGTAAATATTAAAGACGAATGTGAAAAACTTCTCGTGAATCTATCAAAAGATTCTGTTTGGGGAGGTTATGAAAGCCTTCTTGCTACCGGACATTTATTTCAAGTCAATATAATTATAATCAATGAAGAGTGTGGTTTTTATTATGTAAGCGAATTCAATCCAAATTTTAAAAAAACCATTATTTTAGCTTATCGACTGATAAACTTGAGACATTGTCATTACGACAGTGTTATTTATATTAACCAAAACGATATTTATACCATGACTAAAATCAAAAGTAAACCGGTCAGTGAAATTATAATTCTTGATTAAGTTTTCATTTTATCAAACTATTAGTTTAATTTATTGACCATGAAATAATTTTACAATAAATACAATTTTGTTATCAACAAAAGAGTAAAAAATGTCTTGTAGTTTAAAAAAAACATTCTGAATCATTAATATGTATAAATACTAAAAAAACAAAGAAAATACACGATAATTTTTATTGTTAAAATTTATTTCTTTTTCGGTGTATTTTCTTTGAACCTGGTTGGATTGACGTTTGGTGATATTATGATTGATGTTTCGTCAATTTCATTAAAATTATTAAATCATTAATTTCAGCTTCTTTATCCATTTAATGTTTTTTTTTTTTTTAATTTTTCATCGTATTATGATAATTTTGCGTCCCATCCACATTGATCTAATCGTAATGCTTTGATCATTCAACGTTCACACATTTAGCTCAATTCAAATTAGGAAAGTATTGACTTTCAAAACATTACTTTCGGAAAGTCAATACTTTCACACAGAATTCAACACTTTAAGTATTGAAATACTTAAATTGTTATATTATGACTTATTAATGAAATAGAATATTAAATTTATATATAAAAATTTAAATTCAATTTTTTTATTAAATATGAATATACAAAAAATGTTAGATTTATTGTTATCATTTGAAATATAGAATATGAACATTTCAATATTCGATTGATAATTTGTATTGACTTTTCTGATCTGTCAAATTAGTATTGAATTTTTATTCTTATTTGCCGGGTACAGGATTTACATATCAAATGCAATCATTTAAACGTGTTTAAAGCATTCTAGCGTATTAATCGTTAAATAAAACATAGATGTGTTTTAAATGCAGTAGTAGATTTTTAGTAGTGCATAGACAACGGTATACGCACAAACGTTTGATATCCGTATGAGCGCTGCGATGCTGCCGCTATGTAACATATCTATGCCAGCATATTTGAATGCTTCGCATATATGTATGCGTTTGCGGAGCCTTGCTTATAACCACCGATTGAAATGAGCTGTCCAAATCGAATTTCATCATTTGATGATTCTAAACAAAGCACACAAATATCCGGATCAGATTCATCATCTGATAAATATGCCGGCAAATCGTTCTTTGATCTATAGAAATTCCATTGAAATTGTTTATTTTTATTGTTTTTAATTTCATTTTTCAATTATTTTCTTTTTACCTTTTAGACATAGTCAAAGTTCACCGCCGCAAATATTTCACCGCCAAAAATAAGTGTGGTTATGACTTAACTTATGATATTCAACGCGAGTTGACAATCTCAAAATTTGCCGTCAAGTTGCATGCATGTAGAAAGTGGCGACGTCCGTGTTCTTTTTTCATAATCACAATATCTGACACATTATTTGTTTTCATTTTGTTTAAAAAATTTTTAAAATGAAATATATAAATAATTTCCATGATTTTTTTTTCTTTCTTCAGGAAAGATATTTAAATTGAAAAATTTCTACTTCTACTTTAAATTTCTATTTTTTTTACTTCACAAATAAAATATTTCAACATGAAATCTTATACTCCAATATTGCATTTGTAAAATTTACATTTAAATTTAAATTGATTAACTTGACAAAAAAATTTATTTACTATACCTATTTTTCGTATTAACTTGACAAAAAACATATACCCTTTTTTTACATTTTTTATTGAACTTTTTTCCAATAAATGCGTTGTTACTTTCGCCGTTGCCGGAATAACTGTCCAATAATTTGGACATTATTATATCCCCGGAAATTGTAACGCCATTACCTTCCAAACCCTTTATAAATGGTTTGAATTCTTCGGTCAATCCCGATAATAAAATTGCTCCCAACCATTCATCATTCACAGCAAAACCGATTCCTTGCAGTTTATTTGCCGCAGACGCAATTTTTTCGACATAATCTTCCATTCCGTCACATTCACTGAGCTTATTTGACAGTAGACTTCCCAATAGGGCGATTTTTCGATACAATCCTTTGTCTTCGTACAACTTTTGCAAGCACAGCCAAACACCCAGTGCTGTTTCACATTTTTGAATGTGTACATAAATTGATGTATCGATGGCCAACACCAAGTAGGCCTTTGCTTTTGCCAAATTAGTCTCGTTAGTTTCTATGGCAGTGTCTTCAGCATGTATTATTTCCGGAATAGCTGGCAGACCAGTTGAAGCTGCTCTTGCTGGAGTATTGGCCCTATGCTTTATGCAATCACCAAATCCCTTTAATGCCAAAAAATTCGTCATTGCGTACTGCCATGTGTGATAATTTTCATCACCTTTCAGTTTTTCGAAATTGAATTCGTTTCCCATTATTTAATTAAATAATATCACAATTCTTTAATTCCAATAAGTTTCAAAAACAAATTTTTTTTTTTTTTTACTTTGTCACTATATAACTTCGCTTTGCTACCATGTAGAAAAATTGCTGAATAAGGAACAAAGAAGAATTGAAAAAAGAAACACAACTGGTTTACTTGAATTCTGGAAACGAAGTAAAAGTATTTTATTGATCGTACGTGCTTTTATACTATTGAAGTTTTACACATTGTTTTTCTTTATTTTTAACATATTTTGGGTTGCATCGCTTTGGAGAAAATGAAGTTCTCGAAATCATAGTGATATACCAATTCTATCAGAAAATTCATAGCCGTTTTAAGTTTATTCATTTTTGAAATTCGAATCACCCTACTATTTACTGCATTCTAACCTTACAGCTAAAAATATTTCCTTCATTTTAGTTTTTGTCAACGATTTTTTATTTTTATTTTACCTACCGTGATATACACCCTCTATTGGTGCCTAATACATACTTATGTTCATTGTTCATACGGTGCAAAATCACAGCCGCAAACGATACGTATATCAATTATAAGAATTATTCAATGTTTATCGGTCGAGATTACAATTTATTAGCTAATTCTTAATTATATTTAATCACATAAAAAGATGTTTGTCTGAAATCGTCCAAAATATGGCGGAACTGTCAAAATTATTTCAAGTCGCCATAAAACATATTGAACCACAATAAATCATTTGAATTGTGCCTTACAGTCAATTTGAATAGTAAAATAAAAATTATATTTTTTAAATACTCAATGTGACAATAAGATTATTTATTTGATTAACTCGATATGAATTATAAATTTTTTTTGGCTTATTATAGAAACAATAACAATGCTTGTAGCGTGAGACAATAAAATTGTCTTGGCCAATTTTGAATAGCCATCGCTTTTCAGTATTGTCATTTTTCCTATCTTCGCTTATGAGTTTATGTTCATATCTCAAAACTCTATCCAAAAATATCACAAAATCATCCATTTAATCCCAGTTCACGCTTTTCATGGTCAGTTAACATTATTAATATACACGGAAAATTGTATGAATAAGTACATCATTGTTATTGAAAGTGAAGAACAAGACATCAAATTTTATCAGTAGCAATTGAGATTTGCAAATATCAATGGTAATATGAAAGTAATTTATGAACATTAAAAATATTGATATAAAATTACGAAACAGCACGAAAATTTGTTCTAATTTTTACAAGTTTAGTGTCAAAAAATCAAATTGATTCTGGTTTCAAATATATGGTGCACAGAGACCTTCACTTATTAGCATTGTAACAATTTCGGTTCAAATCGACAAAATTCTTATCGTATTTTTGATTTTATCATTTCTGTTTAATTTTTTATTTGCTTTATACAATTGTTGAGTTCACGCATTTCTTTTAAAAAGACAAAAATTACCTCGCGAATTAGGTTTTTGTATTTTATTTTATGAATATTTTCAATACGTCAAATATTATCATTCATTATTCTTTTGATAACACTCAATATTATATAAAAAACATATAGCATTTGTTTTGCGGTAATAATCTAATTTATATCTACTTAGTTAGTTTCTACATAAACAACATGTTTACTAAAATGAAAGTTATGGTATGGCGTTGAAATTGTTATCATTACAATCTCTTTCTTCTATCATTAACAGATTTAATATTTTGCACAAAAATCACATTTACCCGGCTTTAATCAGTTTTATGGAATAATAAAAGAGACTATTCTTGATGGAATAATAACTGAATAAATTTCTATGAAAAATCATTTAATGTCGCAGTTAAGATTGATCTGCTACGTAGAAATATTGACACGGCGAACATTTGTTTTTCTAAGTTCAGTTCAATTTGTCTGTTTTCATTTTCAACTGCAATTATATTGAGATTTTTAATCGAAATTTACTTTCAACTTTTCATTCCATCACATTGGAATAGATTTTTTTAACGAAATGTACATTTTTAAATCCATTTTGTTGATATTGTTTTACGTTGCAATGGTTTATCCATTGAAAAATGGATACCAAAAAATGCAAAATATGAGCACTGATCGATCGAAATTAGAATGGTGGGAAAATGGAGTTTTTTATCAAATTTATCCGCGTTCATTTAAAGATAGTAACGGAGATGGAATTGGTGATCTTCGTGGTATTACCCAAGAACTAGATTATTTGCAAGAATTGGGAATCGCTGGTGCATGGCTTTCGCCAATTTTTAAGGTAATTTGCTAATAATATTAAAAAATGTGTAACAAATTTTTATTTTTTTTCCACAAGTTTCCGTTTTGCATTGAAAATATTGATTCATTTAAAGTTAGACTTGAATAGTTTGGCTCTTAAATTTTATGATAAATTATAACTACAATATAAATCAAAGCATTTGTACCTACCAAAATAAAAAATAGAGGTTGCTTTTTGTATATTTCGTCTTACAAACAGCACAGCTAATAAAAATGTTAGTTTGTGATGGCTCCACTGAATTGTATTGACAATACTGTGTAGCTCAGTGAAACAGTGCATACGGAATAATCTGTGTAAAACGATCTTTTTACACGGTTTCATTTCGTGCACAATTTTTCATCAATATATTGAGGAATATGATGCACGGAAAATGCTTTGAATTGAAAACGTGTGTATGAAGTGCATTTTACACGGACTATTCAGTGTAGCTTTCTGGCTTCTACAACAAGAAGTAGCATTTGCACTCACTTTTCTTTAGCTTGCATCAACAATATAACAACTCTTTATGTATTAGTCCAAAGAGGCTAGTTTATGACAAGCATTTAGAAATTCTTAAGAAAAGTAAATAATTATAAACATTACTAATTTAAAATGTAGAATGATTTTATCATGTGAGTATGTTCAAAAATTTGCTTGGAATTCTTAGTAGTAAAAATTACGTGTGTTCATTGAATTAGTTTATTGTATTATGTTTTCAATCCGCAATTCTGTAGATTAAGTATATGTATATTTGTTATTACATTTTGAATGACGCTCATTCATAAATTTCCTAAGATAGAATAATAAAATTGAATAAATCTTACATCATTTTCATTAAAACAACTGATCTCGTTCATCAAAAAACAGAGTCCAATGGTTGATTTCGGTTATGACATTGAAGATTTCTACACAGTTGATCCAATATTTGGAACCATGGAAGATTTAGAAGAACTATTTAGAGAAGCGAAAAAGAGAAATATTAAGATAATTTTGGATTTTGTACCAAATCACAGTTCAGATAAATGTGAATGGTTCAAAAAGTCCATAAAACGTGACAGCAAATACTCCGATTATTATATTTGGTCTTATGGCAAAAATAACAACAAAGAACCACCAAATAATTGGGTATCAAACTTCTATGGACCGGCTTGGACTTTCGTTGAAGAACGTGGCCAATGGTACTATCATGCATTTGGTAAGTGTTTACAATAATACAGCATATGATCTGTTTATCCATGTATTGCAGTCAAATATGATATTATAGTTTTAGCCCGTTATAATAATTATCGTTGTTTTGGATTTAATCTTTCCACATATTCTTAAAATGGATTTTGTGATATAAAAACAAGATAAGGTATCCATAACTCATTTACCTTGAAAATATCTTTGAAAACAATGCTTGGAATACGATATTCGGCATGATAAATTAATCGTATGTGTACCTAAATTTTCGGTAGATCTATGTTAGCAGTTTTCAATATGAATATTTTTATATATACAAAAACCATTCGTATTAAATAATTTAAAATTAAACTGTATGATTTACATGTTTTAATATGTTACAGCTAAGGGCCAACCAGATTTGAACTACCGTAATCCAAATGTGCTTAATGAAATGATTAATGTACTTAATTTTTGGCTGAAAAAAGGCGCCGGTGGCTTTCGTATTGATGCAGTTAATTTTTTGTTTGAAGTTGAAGATTTACGAGATGAACCTTTGAGTAACACAACTAAAGATACCAAAGCATATGGCTATACAGTTCATCAATATACTAAAGATTTGCCTGAATTATTTGATGTTATATACAAATTTCGGGAAACTGCTGATCGATTTCAAAAGGAAAATAAAGATGTCGAATTGGTTTTGATGACTGAAGCTTACACAAATGATACTAATTATGTTAAATATTTTGGTGATGGCGAAAGAAAAGGTTCACATATTCCGTTCAATTTTGTTATGATCTCTGATATGGACCAATATACGACAGCTAAAGAGATGAAAGAGATTATTGATAAAAAATTGGCAAGCGTTCCCGTTGGAACTCGTCTCAATTGGGTTATAGGAAACCATGATAATGCACGTACTGGTTCACGTTATGGCGAACGAAGAATCGATGGCCTCAATACATTAGTAATGACATTGCCAGGTGTTGCTGTCACATATTACGTATGTAAATACATCAATATTTAAATTCTCAAGAAAAATATCAATTACGTGAATTTTTGAATTTAGGGTGAAGAAATTGGTATGTTAGACAATCGAACCATTCCATATGAAGAAACATTTGATCCAGCAGCTCTTAATCTTGCACCTTATGGAAATTGGATGGACTTTTCACGTGATCCAGAACGTATGACAATTATCAATGATGTCAAAACATGTTTATCTGGTTGATTTATATCAAATGATTTACATCATTTATTTTAACTTCATGTTTAGGGACACCTTTCCAGTGGGATGGAAATAAAAAATACGCTGGATTTATGCCAGAAAATGCAGTTGCAAAACCATGGTTACCAATTCATCAGAATTATAAGTTGGTGAATGTAGCATCGGAAAGAACAAATCCACGTAGTACGTTGAATTATTATAAACATTTGATTCAACTTCGCAAACAAGATGCATTTTCCTATGGTTCATTCTCTTCACAAGTGTTGAACAATGATGTATTCGCTTATGTTCGGTAAAAACACTATTTTATCATTCAATGAATTAATGTGAAATTTGATTAATAAAATGTATGGTCTTTCAGAGAGATTGAACATGGCGACACTTATTGGGTTCTAATCAACTGCGGTAATCTTGAAAATCAAATAGATTTAACTAAAAGCCAACTTGGTAAGAACATACCAAGCGAACTTGAATTGGCTGCTGTTAGCACTGACTCCTGTTATACACAAGGGTAAGTACTAGCATCACATTTTTATCAATTATTCAGATCAGAGTGTTATAGCATTGAGACTACGCATTAGATTGTATTGTTTCATCGTGATACCCACTTTTTTTTGGTGATAGTTGTAACGTAGGAACTTAGATTAGATTTAAAATATCTAGAAAATTACCTTGTCTTCTTAATTCTTTTATAATATATTTATTCTTAATTGCAGCGCCACAGTAAATGCCAACGAGATTGTTTTAGGAAAATATGACGCCATCATTTTGAAGACAAAACATGACGTTGGCAATGGAGCTGGTATTTTTGTCATTCAACATTTTACAATGATTCTCGGATTATTAGTCCTGAAATCAATTATTAATTTTATTTCATAAAAAATTGTTAATTAGTATATTTTAGTATCATTTACGATCAATAAAATATAAATCGTCATGTTCTTATCATATATTTCGTAATTTTCTCACTATTTTATCATTTGGACTTTTTCCAGACTAGATTCGGCCTATTTTTCGCATTTGAGAATATTTGTAAATGAAAAACTTATCAGAATTTTTTCATGACATATGATGCATATTACATATGTATCATTTATTTCGTTGTTTAAATTTGAGGTTTTCAGATTAAATAAAATTCACTGAAAAAAAGAATAAAGCTAGATTTGAAATTTTTCCGTTAATTCTTGTTATAAAATATTTGGTCTCATAGATTAGTTCTTTTGTATAGTTATCAGCTTTGCAAGCATGTGGATGTGAGTTCGTATCCGACTTATATTCAAATCTTTTCTATTTATTGAAAGCAATCATTGATAGGAATTGAATACATAGCCGGTATTTAAACCACAGAGTGTCTCGGATAAGCACTTAAAACTGTAAGAATTATAAGTGACTTATTCCGTATTAAGTGAATATACATTTGGGTTCTTATTCTATTGACGGAATGTAATGAGACATGTCAAAGTACTTTACATAATCTACTTTATATACTTAACATCTCCCTTCTTAAGTTATTTTCAATATTCATTTTCTTTTCTTTCTTTATTTTGCTTACAGCAAATTTCTTTCCTTTGAATTAGTTGATTTTTCCTTATAATCTATTTGTATTCTCGGAGGCAAGGCACGTATCGGTGGTGGCTCGTCTATTGTTTTGTTTGAATTAGATGCGATTTGCATCTGTGACCCGTCCAATGACCTATCGACATTTTCAGGTACACCCATTATTGCATTTGATACCGACGCACCACCTCTTCTCTCATTTATTTCATTACTCGTGTTCGACACATTCACATCTGGTCTCATTTGATTTATGTGGCGTTAAATATAACGATTGTTACGGTGCAATGATGCAACCATACGTTCGAGGACCAACAACTTTTTCAATTGTTGACTTTGACCAACTTGCCTTATTTGGATTAGTACACTGACATTAATTTGACAGCGAATACTACAACCTTTGTTTTGAAATGTCATATTTCCAACGAAAATTGTAAAGTTTACAACCATGGTTGGAATTCTATACATCACAGATTTGTTTGCACTAATACCAACTTGCTTGAGCGCGCAATTGAAATGTCACATTTACAACCAAATACGCAAATGCTTTGGTATTAGTGCAAACAAATCTGTGATGTATAGAATTCCAACCATGGTTGTAAACTTTACAATTTTCGTTGGAAATATGACATTTCAAAACAAATGTTGTAGTATTTGCTGTCAAATTAATGTCAGTGTATAATCTCTAATAATAACTTTTTGTCCTTTATCGGATGAAACGTTTATTTTTCCCCGATAATTTTCAATAGCTTTCCCTTGACTTTGAATTATCTTTTCTTTAGTTACTAGCGGTCTGAGCAAATCAAATCTAGTGCGCATTTCCCTACCAAACATAGCTTTGAACGGAGTTTCATTTGTACTACAATGTTATGTTGATCGATAATCCACTGATAGACGATTTACACTTGTATCGAGATTCGAATGTTCATTTTCTTGCAAGTTAGCATAAATTGATTTTTTTAATGTTTTAAGAAAATTTTCCGCACGAATGGTCGTAGCTGTATGACCTGATTGCGTTAAAACATGTTTGATTCAATAAAAATTTTGAAATCTTCCGAAGTTTTATAAACTTCGACCCATTTGGAAAATTAATCCTCTACAACAAAAAGTTGATAACCATTAATTGCAAAGTCAATATGTATTCCTTGCCATGGTGAATCAATCGGACTCCACGGAATCAATACGCTCTTTTCTACACTGGGTAATAATTTTTGACACGAATCACACGCCTTAACCATAGTTTCTATATCAGAATCTATTTTTATTCACTAAATGTATGAACGAGCTAACGATTTTAACAATACCCAAATGTGATTGATGTAAATTTTGCAAAACATGCTTTCTTAATTTACTCGGTATTACAGTTCTGTATCCCCAACACAAACCGGCTCAACCGATAATTCCAATTTTGTACATTTATATGCTTCAAACCAATCATCTTTCAGATTTGCTACACTGCCTTTTGAAATAGCAACTAATAATTTTGATAAAATTGGATCATTCATCGTTTCCTTTGCTATTTTTTTTGAAATCCATATTTAAAAAATTATCAAAATCCGCATAATTAATGTAAATATTTTCAACAAAATTGAAAAAACACAATATGAAATAAATAAATAAATAGAGTGATGATTAAATAGAAAAACAAAAATGGGAGGAAGCTCATCAAAAGAACCCGAACCAAAACAAGATAATACCGGTATTTTAAACGGTAACTTCATAAATAATGGAATTATTAAATCAATTGATCACGAATTAACACGAATTGAAACTCTTTTTCTTATAATAATCGGAATAATTATAATATTGATTATCATAAGTGTAATAAGAAGTTATACAAAATACGTGAAAAGAGTGAATCAAATGAACCGGCGATTGAGCGAAGTTGTACACGCATAAAACCATTCATAAATTGAACATTTTATTGACAATCGTAAGAAATTGAAAAAAAAAACAACGAAAATGCTTTACGAATAGTGAAAACCGAAAACTGAACAAAGTGAATGAAACTCGAAACCGTAAATACAACAAGAACAACAATCATTTAAAGACCATTAATGCCTTTCAGCGTCTGGTCTGTTTTATAATGGTCGGCCAATAACAATTCTCCTCCAACATACCCTATCGAGAGCCAGGTCTTCAGTTTCCCTATTCCAATCATACCCTCTTTCATTCAAGTCGTTCTTAACCGAATCCAAATATCGTCTTCGAGGTCTACCTCTACCTCTCGGTGCATTCACTTCAGCATTCAAAATTAACTTTGGCAAACGATACTCATTCATACGCTGTACATGACCAAACCATCTCAACTTAGACTATAATATATTTAAATTGTATTTTTTGAAAAAAATGAAGAAAAAAGTCAATAATAATTAATTATAACAAGTAAAATACAAATTGTATTGTACGCTTTTCAATGAATTTATGACGAGAAAAATTATTGAGAGCTAACTTCACGCACTAGAAATGTTTGCTAGTTTTTCGCTAATTTTTCTGGTGCTGACTCGCCCCATGAAACCGTAAATAAAGTGCGAAAATAACAAAATGGAATTCGTGGAATATACATTTATGTTTTTGCTGAACTTCTTTGCATTATGTGTGTTTCACACGTTTATTCATTTATTAAACGACAAACTAAGAGAAACAGAAAACAATAATCGCAACGCAAACACTTATTACCGAAACATAACACGTCGATATGACCAAGAAAGAATACGAGAAGCAAGAAATCTCGCTAAACAGGGAATGCAACAATATAACGAAGAATAAAATTACAATTGAGCGACAATTCAAAGAAAAATACAGCAAAGATGGCAAGAAATGAAAACAGAAGAAACAGAAACCAAGTCAGTGAAGAAGCATATTACTTCAATATGAATGCCATTAAAAAATTTAATCGTAAGGTTTACATAAGTGAAAACATTCCCGCTGAAGTGGCAAAAAACATAACAATCGACAAAACGGTCGAAATGTGTCGATTGTCTGCCAAAACAAATTTAGTCAAATCGGTTCTGGCTTCGACAAAGTTCGAGGAACCAAAAGATGTAGTTGCAAAATTTATAACTGAGGCAACTACCGAAAATAACGAAGCACAAATCCTCTCGTTTCGAAAAATCAACAATTTCCGAGGTAGAGGAAACAATAACAGGGGAAACCGATACCACTATCGAGGTGGACAAAATTTTCAAAATAATTTCCACAATACTAACAACCGGGGCCACCGTGGAAATTACCGCGGACGTGGCCGTGGTCGTGGTAATTACAATAATTTCCACAACAGAAACAATAATTATGACACAAAGAGAAACGTTCGCATAGTACAGGAAAACCAGGAAGCCCCAACACAAGATCGGGGCAACCATCAAACAGTTCGCGAGCTGAACCAATAAGCAATCAAAACCCAGAACCATATGCCACAGTTTACAGTCTAAATTTAAACTTAAAAGACTTCATCGAAATTCATATCGAATCAGAGCTCAACAATTTTCCTACTAGATACACAGGCTGATATCTCTCTAATACAATTAAACTCAATCAATCATGGGGCGAGTCAGCACCAGAAAAATTAGCGAAAAACTAGCAAAAATTTCTAGTGCGTGAAGTTAGCTCTCTTCTCGTCATAAATTCATTGAAAAGCGTACAATACAATTTGTATTTTACTTGTTATAATTAATTATTATTGACTTTTTTCTTCATTTTTTTCAAAAAATACAATTTAAATATATTATATAATTTCTTAAAATAATAATAAATTCTAAAAAGTGAAATAGAAATTTGATTAACTTTCAATGAATTCATGATGAGAAAAATCATTGAGAGCTAACATCACTAGAAATACTAGCAATAAAGAAAAGAAGCAAATTCTCAGGACAGAATATGCTGAACTAAACAAAGAGCAATTACGTCTGCTAGAGAGGAAAAGAGTGTTTTGTTACGATTATGTGATTTGCTTGGAAAAATTAAACGAGCAAGTTCTTCCATTTAAAGAAAATTTTTACAGCAACTTAACCAACTCAGATATGGTTATCAGAAGTGTGGAATAAATTTAATATAAAAAATATCGGTCAATAAATCTCGAGTTTTCACTTTACGAGCATAAATATTTTTTTCTCAATAATAAAAAAAAAATTCTATACATACACTGCCGTCAGAAAGTTTGGGTACGATGCAAAAAATATCATATTTTCGTATTTTTCATCTAATTTTAATAAAATAAACCAATTTATGTTACAGTATTCTTACAAATAAACATTAAATAGACTATATTCTTCTCATTTATGTACATTTTACCGTGATTGGCTTATAATTACATGCAAAAATTGGTCAATAGACAACATAATGAAAAAAGTAGTTTTTTTTTCATTTTCTCGAACTATGTGTTTTTTCATTATTTTTCCAAAAATATTGATTAAATATCAATCAAATATCATTTCTAATTGTTTTAAAATGTGCGCTACTGACTTTGAATGTCATTTTGCGATGTGTCAAAAAAGAATAACGGTAAATTTTGAGCTCAGTGCATCTGGGTGCAAACTGAGCTGTCACACTGAATTGCGTCATTGTTTCACATTGTTTTCAATTCCAAATGGCTCGAAATAAACAAATATCGCTAATAAAACGATCTCAGATCGAAATTTTAAGAAAATCAGGTAAATCAATGGGTCAAATTGCACAAATTATTGGTGTTTCCAAGAATGGAGTTGCAACCACTTTGAAACGGTTCGATGAAACCAAGTCATATGATGATCGAAAACGTTCTGGCCGGCCAAAAAGAACATCTGCGAATGATGATCGACACATTTTAATGATTAGCAAGAGAAATCGGTTCAAAACAGCACCAGAAATTCGAGCAGAAATCAATAAAACTTTGTCTGAACCAGTTTCAACCACGTTGGTCAAAAATCGGTTGATCGAGAAAGGCTATATTGGACGGGTAGCTGTTAAAAAACCTCTTCTCAGGCCTGCAAACCGTCGAAAACGTTTGTTATTTGCTCAAAAACCAAGTCAAAAACACAAAAACTGGACAATAAACCAATGGAAATCCGTTCTTTGGACAGATGAATCGAAGTTCGAGATATTCGGTAACAAGAGGCGTAAATACGTTCGCAGAAAACAAGGTGAACGATTCAAATCCCAATGCATTACGCCCACAGTTAAGCATGGCGGTGGTTCAGTGATGGTTTGGGGCTGTTTCAGTTATGATGGAGTCGGTGAATTGGTAAAAATAGATGGCATTATGCGAAAAGAACATTATCATCAAATTCTTCAACGAAGCGCCATTCCATCGGGCATTGGTTTAATTGGCTACGGCTTCACATTTCAACAGGACAACGACCCCAAACACACCTCAATGTTTTGTCGAAACTATTTACAATCAAAAGAAGATGATGGTGTGCTAGAAGTTATGGAATGGCCGCCGCAGTCGCCTGATGTAAACCCAATTGAACTTTTGTGGGAGGAGCTCGATCGTCAAGTAAGAACGATGTGTCCAACTAGTGAGAAATCAATGTTTGACTGCTTAAAAATGGCCTGGGATAACATCGAAGTTGAAAAACTTCATAAACTAGTCGAAAGATTGCCAAGGATTTGTGCTGCGATCATCAAGGCACGCGGTGGACACATTGATGAAAAAACACTTCATTGATATTTTCTGATACTTTTCTCATTTTTACGCTTAAAAATACGTGCAAAGCACATAAATGAGAAGAAAATAGTTTATTTAATGTTTATTTACAAAAATTTAATAAAATAAAATGATCTATTATATCAAAATTAGATGTAAAATACGAAAATATGATGTTTTTTTCATCGTACCCAAACTTTCTGACGGCAGTGTATATGATATAAATGAAAACTAAAAATTCATTAAATTTTCACTGAGATATGTAAACGTATGTTGTATGAATAGAAGCGTAACAAGTATGCCGGCTGAAATGTCAGTCAAGTGTCAATCTATTGGTGCGTTCATCGCATAAAGTACATAATGCATGACTAACATTCCATTTATTTAAATTTATTTTATTTTTGGATTCGTAAAAAATAAATAAATCCATAGAAAAATAATCATTCTATTTTCGTTTTGTATGTTTAATTTTTAATTTTTTTTCATTTGAGATTGATGAATGCAAAAAAAAATTTGTGATGCGATGACAAAGGAAACGAAAACCATGCAAACATGATGAGTAAACGTGACAACTATATGTTTACGTGTTTTTCGTTCCACTCGCACTACACAAATAATTGCATTGTTTACTTACGCTACATTTTTCGACTAATCCTGCGTTACTCGCTACAATTACCGCTATATAACGCAAAAAGTAACGCACGGAATTACTTTTTGCGTTATTTAGTTGTAATTGTAGCGAGTAATGCAAATTAGTAATTTGCCTGACTCTGGTTGGTGGCGAGAATAAAAAATATATTTATATAAATAAGTGTAATGAAAATAAAAAACCATTTTTTTCCATTTTAAATTGAAATGTTTTAAACCAAGCCATTTTACAAAAATTCTCCCATTCTTCCTTCGAATAATTTTTTCAACTAGATAAACATCAGGATTTTTAACAAGTTGCATTTCCTCTGCATATACACCCCCTTAGATTTCGTTGCCCTGCCAATCAATTAATGAGTAAGTGATTGGATTTGTATGATGGATCCTCTCAATGGTGAAAATTTCAGTTGTCCACGATGGAAGATAGCCTTTTTCAAAAATATGCTTGTATTTACTTAGACGTACAGATCTCCAACATTGAATTTCTTAATTGATTTCGGATTAATAATTTTCTTATAATTATAAACGGTGTCCAAAAGCTCTTGTTCACTGTCCGAAATTACATCTTTAGGTGCAATTTTTATTGTTCGATGACATGTTGAGTTGTAATTATTAACCAATACAGGTAGAATATCAACCCATTTGTAATTCCCATTTAAACTGAATTGTTTATACATTTTTTTCTTAATAGTTCGATTAAATCGCTCGACGATAGCCGCTTTTTTTGAGCTGAACGTTGAATATCGATTCACATCATATTTTGCTAATAATTGCGTCATTTCTTCATTATAAAACTCACGTCCCATGTCAACTTGAAGATTCTTTATTGGTTTTTTGGTTGAATTCAAAATTGATGTCATCGCGGTTGTTATGTCACGTGCAGTTTTAGATTTCAAAGGGATTACATATGCCATTTTAGAAAAAGTATCTACTGCTGTTAAGCAATATTTCATCCCCGATCATTTGGTAATTCAATTAAATCTGCTTGCAACGTGTCACAAATTCCATTTGCAAATTGACCTGGCCGATGTACGCTTCAAAAACGTTGAAGAAATACAAAAATAAGTCACTGACTGGATAGCTTCAAAAGATAAGGAATTCTTTCGACGCGGAATCCACAAACTTCCTGAAAGATGGCGTGAAGTCATAGCTAACGATGGAGAATACATTGGTTGAAGTGCTCATTCATTTAATTATGAAATAAAATTTTCTTTTCACCGAAAAAATCGACATTTTCTTTGCATACACCCAATACATGGTTCAGATGTTTGTGGACCTCAGGTTGATGCTTCTGTTTTAAATTCAGTGGTTGGCCTGCCATTCTAAATTCATTTAATTGCTTTGTAATTATTTGCTGGAAACCATAGTCTAGAAGACATGCAAAAGGCCGTCCTCCCAATGCAATTATAGAGACGCAGTTTTGCAGTAGTTTCAAACGTTTTACTTCGATACTTTCTTCGACTTCACCGATATATTCTTCATAAATTTTTCTATGACGATATTGAAGATGAGACGCCAAATTATTATTATTTGTTCCATTAATTTCTCTAAAACACAGATGACAATTGTAAGCAAGCATTACACAAATTTGCAAGACAATCAACATGTAAACTCTGCATTGCGTTGCGTTGCGTTGTATTGCAAAACGTTAAGTTATCAAATGCTCGAAAATCGAACAAAAATAAATATTTAAATAAAATATAAATCAAAAGAAATATTTATTTGTATTTATTTTTATTTATATAAATCCATGTGTAATAAAAATGGCATTCTTTTAATTGTTGAAAAATTGTTGACGTTTCTGTCAGGGCATTTTTTAGTGATTTTTTTCTACTACCAGAAAAGAAAATTCCATACAAAAACAAACAGTGTGAAGTTACACATAAAACATTGGGGTTTTCTGTTTCGCCATATTTTATTTACTGTTCTAACATCCTACGCAATTTAAAATTTTCATATCGCATTTCAAAACTTTATTTTCGTATTAAGCTGTTCGATGTTTTTCGAGTTGGTTTCATTAGTTTTTTCAAAAAATATTCCCTTGTAGTATGGCGCTGAAGTAGCTTTCTTTTCAATCAAATTGATGTGCTTACGTCTTTCTTTTTGATTCATTCAAATTACAACAGATTTTCTCGGATCCCAGCTCTGTAAAGTAGGCATATTGAAGTAAACGTACAAATATTTTTGTTCTGTATCTAAAGACAAATTACTTCGAAGCGACGTCTTCAATAAATTGTTTGCGCTGACGCATCTTTCGACGTCGGCTGAATGTGGGGTACATGCAGCAATGCGTGCAATAACCGTAACTATGTTTTCAAAATTGTCATTTCGTTTCAATGTTTCAATGGTCTGTTGCAAATAATCGGTAATTTTCAGTGTGTCTTTTAAATCAGATAATTCTTCATATTGCATACTCAACGACATGAGATCCAAATCGGGACAAAATTGGCGGTGAATTTTTCGAATATCAACACTTCGTTCAAAATTGATGAACGGCTCAATCATTTCATTAAGAGCAAAATCGGTTTCAAAACGTTTCGATAGATTGTCAATTGTCGATTGAATTATACTTGCTCTGATGCTTTCAAAATCGGTTTGATTCGCTATACGCTTATTACTGGTTTTTTGTAAACGAATTCCTTTGAGTGATACTTCGTCATCTTCTTCTTCAATCACACTATCATGTAAAATTTCCTCCCATCCACCGATCATATGCGTTTTTTTCATATTTCCCAATGCTAATTGTAATGAATTTAAATGTTTAACCAAACTTAATAAAGTCAAATTATCGGATTGGATCTTTTTGTGATATCTCTGAAAAATACTCAAAATATCGGCCAGAAACGTAACTGTTTTTAAGTTTTCTATTTTTGTTAGAAAACTAGCATATCCTGAAGACACTGAGTCAGCTTCATCTCTATTGAAATAAATTACAAGAGCATGCCATGATCGAAGTATGTTTTGAACAAGCGTATGGGTGAATTCTGTCCAACGAATTTCAAAAAATTTTGGCAGCGACACGAGTTCAAGTTTGTGTTCATCAGCTACTTTATTCAATTCAGCAACACGGAGACCAGAATAATTGAAATAAGATGCAATGGAACTCAATGCGCTGAGTGTTTTGTTGATAATTTTGTGCGAATTTGTTACATCGCCCCACACCAAGTCCATTCTATGCGCACTGCACCAAACTTTCAGTAACGGCAAATTTGATCCTTGTTCACGTAATTCATCTTCAAATAATTTCCATAATCCCGCCTTTTCTCCGCTGTTCACATTGGTGCCATCAGTACAAATTGATGAAGTTTTTTGTAAGATCATTTTGTAAATTTTTTCATCGACATTACTTTTGATTCCGCTTCTAACTGCATTCATTAGACCGATGGCACCTCTTTCAATTTGTTTGCCAATACCGAGAAACACAAGTTCATTTTTACCATTTGACGAAATCACTTTTAACAAAACATAAATTTTGTCGATTTGCATACGGTCTACTGAGCCATCAACTCGAATCGAAACAGCCAGTGCTGAGTTCAATTTCTCTTCAAGTTCTTTATGTGATTTTACAATTGCCGACAGTAGCTCCAAATGTGAGTTTGGATTGACGTATTGCACTTCAATATTTTGGGGAATCGTAGATTCTCCCTTTTCATTGAAATCAAAATGATATGATGCCTCTGCTGCAACATATCTGGCCGGCCAACTGTATGCTGAATTTGTAAGTTTTTTACCATCGCAGTATACTTGTAGCATTAACTTTCCGATGTGATTTGCGAGCTGTTTATTTGCCTGACTAATATGAAAATCGATCGATTCTTTGTTTTGATCCAATTGTATTTTCTTCAGTGAATCAGTTTTCTTACACTGTACATGCCACGCGCTCTGAAAATGATCTTGTAAGGTCTGTGTTCGATATCGAGTCCCATCATGCGTTGCAATTGCAGGTACAGCCCTTTTAGAACAAAACATCTGAACAACTTTTGGATTTGCGATGCAGACCTTACAACGAACATTACGAAAACTTTCACCACGCACTTTGACATGAAATATTTCGATGTGTTTCGACATTTCATCATTGAACGAAAGACCAGTTGCATTAAAATTTGTTTCCGCTTCAGTATTGCTGGTTGAACTTGATTGAGATGTATTTGCATTGATCGAAAAATTGATCGATTGTCTCGTTTGAAATGTTCGAGGTTGATGGTGTATTTTCATTGTCTAGATCGGATTTAGTTTCATCATTTGGCTTTGTTGTTTTTGCTTTTTGAGCAAACCAATCTTCAATTTTTTTCTAAAAACATACACCAACAAAAACCAAATTATCATCTCTAAAAATAATTGATAATTATTTTACCTTTGGTGGATCACTTTGAGATCTTCTTCTTTTGTCTTTGAACATATTAGGCAACATTTTGCTAATTATAGTTCATTTCATTTCTGTCGCTACAATTGATCACGTTATTATTTCGTTGTTGCCACGAATAAATAATAACAAATCGATTTTTATATTTAAGCAAATTAAACAGTTTTATGATTCTGAGAATTTATTTCAAAGACTGGTTCGATATTGTTAATTTACTTAATCGTCCAAAAATGAATGATCGTTTTATGGCGAATCAATGCAATGAAACGAAGTATGAAGAAAAATAGAAATTGAATTTCGAAGAATGTTTATATTTGTCGTTAGCCGAAACAAAATTTGTTTATCAGAAAAATCGCTATTAAGATATGATATTAAGAGACAGAATTTTTATTTATTTTCCAAAATATATAAACAAAGTTCATATAGTCATCTAAATAACGAAATTCAATCAAAACAAATTATTCGTCAAATAAGCAATTATTATCATTATTATTCATTTAACGGCACAATGGGTTAGTGAATATCGATTATTCAATCATTACCGAAAGTGATTCAAAACTGTTCGTTTGTTTCTTGGTAAAATAAAGTCTTGCTAAAAAAAAGAAAAATGGGCTGGTGGTCATTTGCAAAAGCAGCGTTTAAATTTCTGGTGGCTGTTGTGATTGGTTACGAAATCGCTGGAGCTGTTCGCGGAGGTGATGAAGTGAAAACCGAATTTCAAATATTAAAGTCGGAAATCAAAAACGATCTAAAATCGTTTGGAATAACTGATTTCGAAAGTATTAAAATCATCCTCTGCATAATTTTGGCTGTTTTGTTATTTATGCTGTTGGTGTGGTTTGTCCAAACCATCAAAATATGTTTAGGAAAGTTCCTTAAAAAATCCGTGCAAACATAAAAAAGTAAATTACAATGTTGCGAAATGTATTTAAATTACTAAATTAAAAAATATTCATTTTTAGATCGAACAAAGAGAAACCGAAGAATTTAATCGAAGTATTTCTCCACAATCGCCTGAAAACCAAGAATTTGCTATGTTACATAACAATATTTTCAAAAATAAATATCGTAGACACTGAAAATAGTTCGTGTGTTCAGTTGTTTTTCATTTTTCCGATCGCAGTAGAACGAGAAACTTAGATAGAAATTTCAAATTCCCAATATAAATTAGCCGCCAGAATTTACAATTTCTACTGCCAATTTCAAATTTCTACTGCCAGTTTCTGGTTCTACTACCACCTAAAAAAAGGCCTGGTTTCTGTAGTGATATATTACTTCCAGTGAAACTCGACACGAGACAGAATATTGAAATAAGAGAGTACTGAATAAAACACGTTCGTATTCATTAGCTGATGATCAAAGACTGATAATTATTTATTCATAACACTAATTCTAATATACAAAAATTATAATATAGAGAAACACTTTATTCAACATTCTCCCTGTTTGTCAACTTATTGCTTTATATTATTAACTGAAACGGAAACTCAATTTATGGAGATTAGATGAAATGTTTGCAGTTTTGAAAAGTGAGCAATTCAAACTCCTGTGTTTTTGCTGGTCATTTGATCTTTTGATTTGTCGGCATACTTCCTTTTGCACGCTTTTTTAATGCTTTGCACCATATAAATTATTAGTTTGACGGCTTCGAAGACTATCAATAACTTGGTGTAGAATAACAGTTCTTCCGAAATCATCATAGACGAATGAGTGTCTTTGGCCTCTTATGTTGTTATTTACATGACCCACACTGTCGACGATTTTCTCTTCGATGCGACTTTCTGACGAACTGAACCAGCTCCCCATTTTTTAAATTGAATGACTTTCTTGCGCGAAACTTCAATTGCAAATGATTGCACTTAGTGATAAAATTGAAATATTATAGCAAAATATTGATGAGCTGTTTAAATTGTCATAAAAATAATGAAAGAAAAAAAATTATCTGGTAAAAAAAAATTAATTTTGGAATGGCATGTGCTGGGTATATTGCACACTTTTTAATTAGGTAATTGAATTTTTGTGCTGGCAAAGCTTTTGTGAATATGTCAGCAATCATTTCATTTGTTGGAATGTGTTTCAAAGTAAATAAGCCATTTTCGTATTTTTCTCTAATAAAATGAAATCTTACATCTATATGTTTGCTTCTTTTGCGAAATTCTGGATTTTTTACCAAACGAATGGCAGTTTCATTATCCATAAACATTATGATTTTAATAGTTTTTTCATTCAGAACTTCACATATGAGATTTTTTAACCATACCAATTCCCTAGTACATGCTGATGCTGCCATGTATTACGATTCGGTTGTGGACAACGATACTGATTTTTGTCTCTCCAAGCACCAACTAATTGCCCCGTTTGCAAAAATGAAGGCAAAACCAGATGTTGATCTCCTTGAGTCTATGCAACCTGCATAGTCAGCGTCACTATACGCATACAGATCGCTTTTTCCATTGTTGAGATATAAAATTCCAAAGAATAGTGTTTTCTTTATACATTTTAAAATTCTTCTAGCCGCATTTTCATGAACTAAAGTTGGTTTTTCTAAAAATCTACCAATTAATTCGCGATATTGGTCAAACTACCAATTAATTCGCGATATTGGTATGTTGATTTGTCCGATTCATCAAAATTGTAAAGAACTTGATTCGTATCGCTAGGCGTGCATACACCGTTGCAGTTTGCCATGTTAAACTTATTCAGAACTCTTTCAGCATATGTTGATTGATGCACAAAAATTGACATGTCACTGTTTTGCTGAATTTCCAAACCCAAAAAACAGCCAACCTCCATTTCTTTGATTTAAAAATGCTCTCCGAGATACTTCATGGCAGATTAGATATCATTTGATTGTTCGCTTACAATTAAACCGTCGTCCACGTGAATCGCCAATATCGTTAGTGCTTTCTCTTTTTTACTGATGAAAACATATGGATCTACTTTGCATTGTACGAAACCAAAGAGTTT
The DNA here is from genome assembly GCA_029041755.1 of Resseliella maxima. Lineage (NCBI taxonomy): Eukaryota > Metazoa > Arthropoda > Insecta > Diptera > Cecidomyiidae > Resseliella > Resseliella maxima. The sequence goes on along the minus strand of JAQOWM010000916.1, from coordinate 12,961 downwards.
AATAAATTTTGAAAATTTTTGATTCCAGCACCGACTGGCCTGTTCCAAACCATACAAGTCTTTTTTTAGCTTGCATACTTCATTGCCTTTTTTAAAACCAACTGGTTGTTCCATATAAACGGTTTCTTTCAAATCACCGTTCAAAAATGCTGTTTTCACATCAAATTGTTTAATGTGCATTTTTTTCTGAGCCCCAATTGCCAATATAGTGCGTATTGATGTGAAACGCACAACTGGACTGAAAGTTTCGTAGTAATTTACAAGTGAAAGAAGTGTTCGGTCTATTTTTAACATCTTTATTTTTATATATTTTCGTTGCAATTTAATCGATATTCAATATGGTTTTGTATTCGGATTTTTTGGTGCAATAAGTGTGATTTTTTTTAAATGTTAGTAGTCGTTTATTTAATAGGTGCTGCAGAAAATATAATTATTCCACAAGAATGGATCATGACTTTGAATCAAGAGACTTTGAATAATACTGGAAAGGCTTCCTACCAAAGACGACGAATTTAATGGTCGAGGATAAATTTAAATTGTGATGGCATTCCAGATGTTCAAATCGAACCAAAATTTCATTTGCCTGTGTCAAACGTATTTCCACCACCGAATAATTTGACAGAAACATGTTACATTGCACATGTTAAACGCTATTGTGGTAAGGCTAGAAAGAGATTTTTTTACTGCATGTTTAAAAAAATAATTGTCTGTCTTTTTGTAGACACATCTGATAAAGCCAAAATGTTCCGTGATAGTAAACTTTCGGGCAATAGTACCGAAGCAGTATTGCAAGCGCAGACGATCTGATACATTGAGTCCATCTACATCACCACCCAATAATCAGCATGAATCTGAACCCAACAGTGTGCAGTCAAATGAGACAAACGAAGATCATCACCATGATGTAAATTCAGTTGATGATCAAATGGCCCAAACAAATGTTATTGAAATTCAACAATATGTCGATGAAAACTATTATGATCAAGAAACACCACGACGAGAAGAACAGTTAATTGAATCAAGCAATGAAGATTTGGACGAAACCAAATGTATTCTACCAAATATGATAATGCAAGCCGATGATACGATTGCTATCAATGGAATTTTCGAAGATGATTCAGTTGATCGTGAAGATACACCAAATCAAATGAATCCTTCTACAGTTAAAACTTTTTTCTACGAAGACGGCGTGCTCAAAGATGAACATCCCATTTAAAGAAAATGTACATAACATTGAAAATTTTATTATATTGAAACAAGAGATACAACAATTACTGCAATGTATATATTTTCCTATTTTTAGGTAAATGGTGATCGAGCATATCTAATCACGAAGACACGAGGTTCAAAAGAATTTCATTTGGCTTCCTCTGTTGTAAAAGGATTAATTCAAATAAACTCTGGTGATAAACGTGAAAACCGTAAATTCGATAAAGCATTTATAAAAGCAGTTCTGGTGGGCTTGCTTGGAACAAAGAAAATTAAGCTAAATGGCGTGGACTTTTCAGATTTGTAAGAGGTAATAATTTGTATAATAATTTATTTATTTGTTTATTTATTTATTTACTTATTTATTCATTTGTTCAATTGTTGTGACTTTTCAGAGTTGTTCGAAATCCGAGTTGGAAAAAGTAGTGACAATTGCTATAGCTTATTTGCCAACTTGATGGAAACAGCTGTAACCGAAATAAAGAACAATGTATTCAAATCCAAAGAAACATAATAGAAATGTAATATGTTCGAAAGCATGGAATATTATTCAATAAGATAATAATTTCAGTTGTTTTTCGTAGTCTAAATTTATTTCTTTTTGTCTAATCAAGATTCAATAATTCTTAACCTCAAACAATTCATCACAAGAGAAATAGTCATTTAATGACAATCATAGATTTTCACGACAGCGAGCCAAGGGGGGGGTAAATTTTTTTTTTCATAAAATTAGGGGGGGGGGGTAATTCCATTTTTATCTTGAAAAAATGGGGGGGTAATTTTTTTGTACAAAAAGAAAGAAACAAAAATGAAAAATATTCTTTAGTATATTTATGACATTATTTTATTTCAAAATTTGTGTTAAAATGTTTATTTAAAAATTGTGTTAAAATATTTATTTAAAATGTAATTTAATATTTTAGTTTCTTCATGCACAGTGAATGCTTACAAAAACGAAAGTTTGGGCAAAAATTTTTTTTTCTTTTTCATCATTTTCTTCCAACGATACCAATGTTGTCTTTCGGTATCGTGGATCATCTGTTCGAAGATGATTGTCTGCTATAAATTGTGCCGCGTATTTTGTGGCTGAAAATTTTTCGAGGCTATCGGGTGTATTCAAACGTACCCGCAATATATCCTCACCCAATGCGCATAATGTAGTCTTTTTTCGATAAAAATCATGCATTCATTGTGGTCACCAATTCGCATAAACAGAGTCATTAAAATAGTGCAGAATATATTAAAATTCTTAGATATAAATAGGCATAAAAATGTATGTCCAATTTTCGCTTCAAAATATAGTACAAAACACATTAAATTATTAGATATATTTTGAACTGAAATTATTATACACGATTTTCAATATTTCCATTTTCCTTGTGGAAACCATTTTTTTTGGAATTTGTAATTCTTAGTCTAATTTAAATTTCGACACTGAACAACAAAATGATGTTTATCTCTGCAAGACTCAATTTCGAATGCAAGTTTCCACTACATCAACAATTGTGTTCCGCACTGAAACACTATTGAAACACTATTGAAACACTAAAAACTGTTCTTTTTGTTACACTTTATTATTATTCACTTGACAAGCTGTGAAAAACTACTGATCATTTACAATTTGATTGATACATATATATAGTCAAAAGATATTATTGTTAATTAAATTAAACGTGATAAATCATAAAACAATAATCAAAATAATAATATACGTGTTTTAAATAAATATTAAATACTCAGTTAAAACGTGAAAAAAAGAATAAACAGAACAAACTAAACTTACTGAATAAACTAATAAATGATAAACAGAATAGATGATTCAAGTACATTTCACATATAAATAAAAAACAAACAGAATAAAATGAAATTGCTGAATGTACTTATTTAAAAATTAACCAAACGATAAACAGAATAGATGATTCAAATGAACTATTTATGTTGAGTCATCAACATTCTGGCCACTCAAAGATGGATCTTGGTGATAAATATGTGAACGTGTTGGTGAAGATGACATATTTTCAACTTGTGATGAATCTGCTGAAGAAACTGCATCGTCGGTTTCTGTTGTTAAATCTATGTATGCTGTTGTTATTGGTTGCATCTCTTCTATGATCTCTGTTACTCTGTACCTTTTTCCACCCACATTGATGTAGATTACCTTTCTGCTAAGTATAGACGACATGATGATCCAAAGAGTGCTTGAATAAAACTAATTAATTTTTGACATGGTTATTCTTTTATATTACCGGAGCGATTTCTAATTTAATATAAAAGTAACTAAATATTATGATGACAACAAAAATCATTGAATAGATAGTTATATAATGATGTACATGATGCCAATGGAACCAATCGTCTGTATTTTGCAACATACTAAATGTTTTTAAAACCGAACTTTTAAACTCAATCGGTGAGTTTAGCTTGCCGGGCATATTTAATTCATGGATTTGTAAACGTGATGTTGCATTTATATTTGATGTTATTGTTTTTTCACCTCTGATCTCAAACATCCGTGTTTTTAATTTACAATCCGGACCAATTTTAAACAAACCACTGCCGTTAATTTGAAATTGCGAATATTGGTCATTACAATTAATATCAATATTTTCACTATGACGTAAACTGAAAAGCCAGCTGTTTATATCGACCTTCTTCCATACTTCGTTACTTGTTATGTTTTCATATTCGCAACTCATTGGTGTGCTATTGCTGAATAGTTCCCACTCACAGAATTGCTGATTATGCATAATCATTGGTTCATCAAATTCACAGTACATATGATCGTCATAAGATGTACATTTTTTCATTTTTTCTTGAGTCAACAAAAATGCATTTTTATAATTGTGCCAAATAATATTGTTTGTTAATTTTGGTGCAATGAATTGGCCTTGATACACAAAAGGTACAGCTGTTGCCTTCATGCAAAAAAATTCATCTTTGTCAGCTAATGGAATTTCAATCACAGTTATTATTTCTTCTGCTGTAACTATTGTTTTTGTTTTGGAAATTTGATATATTGCTCTTAAATGGTTACGCGGTGTATCGCCAATCAAGCTTTCTCCATTTTGTAAATTTTCGTTTATTAGGTCAATTTGATTTGAAATTTCATCTGGTCTTATCCAATACGGAGAAGTTCCAGTATGACTGTTTGTGATCGCTTTCACGATTTCTCGTTGTTTATCGTAGAAATGGAACATTGTTAACAATGTATATGTTATAGTCCACTGCCAATTTCTTGTATATTCATTGTTTAAACTGCTTATATTTTTTATTGAAGAAAACTCGGTGTCTACTACTTTTAAAATTGAAATTTGGTTCCTTAACATTTCCTCTTCTGTTGTTTTATCGTCTAAAATCGCATCAAATATTTTTCCACCGATGAAACCCGCTGTTGATCCTAACAAAGACCACCAAAAAACTGATCGTTTTTGTATTGTTGAAGTTTCCCTTATTATTTGATCATACAGATTGATTTCAGTCATTTTCCGTGATATTTCCTTTACTGTCTCCAAACACAATGTACTGCTATCGTTATTACAATATTTTTCAATTTTGTGCACATTTCCTTGTAATGCTTCTAAATTCATTTTGTATTCATTCATATTCATATATGTAATAAGATTCCAGTTACTGTTTGTCAGAAATCCATTTGTGCAAGGTTCAAAATTGACGCATGAATTATTGCTGAATTTTGTTATAGTGTAATTATGTTGTACTGCATCAAACATTGGTGTGATAGTAAAAAACGCAAGCATCGCTGCAAAAGCACAAAATAATACACTATTTGCCCGTTTTTTACATTTTTTTGATTTTGAATTTTGGTTTTCGTGTTGTTTTTTATTTTTCGATATCTCGTTTTGATTTTCTGATGTCTCACTGGTTTTTTCTGTTGAAATTTGTGATTCTAGTTTTTGTTTATTTTGTATTTTATTGTCATCGATCGGTAATAGTGCTAATTTAATAATTGGTCGTTTGTAAACTTTTCCTTTTGCAAGAACATCGACTACTCTCGTGAGGTCATCTTTCCCTGGATAAATTTTTTTGATACGACCAAGTGGCCATTGTAACGGTGGAGCATTTTCCTCCATGACCAAAACCATATTTCCTACTTTAAAATTATCCATTACTACTGACCATTTTTTACGATATTGTAATTGTGAGATGTAATCATTTGACCATTTTCTCCAAAATTCTTGTCTCATTCTGCTACACATTTCCCATCGTGTCAACCTGTTCATTTCAACCTCAAGCAAATTTGGTTCCACTGGTGCTGTCAAAGCATCACCAGTTAAGAAATGACCAGGAGTCAAAACTTCCAACTCATCTGAATTTTCTGAGAGTGGAGTTAATGGCCGTGAATTCAAGATTGCTTCTATCTGAATTAACACCGTAGATAATTCCTCATAAGTGAGTATTTTGTCTTTTATTGTCCGCTTGAGATGATGTTTGATTGATCTAACGCCCCTTTCCCATATTCCACCCATCCATGGACTAAGAGCTGGATTAAAATGAAATTTCGTCTTCATTGTTGTTAATTTTTGTTCGATATCTAAATTGTAATCTTTTATTGCTATTTCACTATCCAAATTCAGAATATTATTTGCACCGATAAAATTGGTTCCATTGTCGCAATATAAATGAGACACAAGTCCACGTCGACCAACCAATCGCCTAAAAGCTGCGATAAACGCGTCCGCAGTTAAATCTGTTACCACTTCAATATGTATTGCTCTTGTGGAAAAACAAATAAAAATAACGATGTAACCTTTTTGTGTTCTAATTCCTCGATTTGCACTCATTTTTAAATGAATTGGACCGCATAAATCTGCTCCAGTATGTGTGAACGCTTTTCCAACAATTTTTGTTCTTGAGTTTGGTAAACTACCCATTAATTGATGTGAGCCTTTTGTTCTGAAGCGGTGACAAATTACACACTTGTTTATAAAAGTTTTTACCGCTCTTTTCCCACCAGGTATCCAATATTCATGTCTGGTTTGACACAAAGTGAGTTGATTTCCACCATGTTTTGTTGTTTTGTGTGATTCATCAATAATTAGCCACATTAATTTACATCCATATGGAATAATAACTGGATGTTTTTTATTGTAACTAAAATCTGATTTTTGCAGTCTGCCACCGACTCTCAGTATTCCCTTTTCGTCCAAAAATGGATATAGAGTGTTTAGTGAGCTTCCCTTTGATAGTCGTTGTCGTTCAGATAATTCTTGAATATCTTTGCTAAAATATTTATTCTGGCTTATTCTGATAATATGGTCTCTTGCTTCAATTAACTCGTTGACCGTAAGGATTTGCTCTTTACATTTATTGCTTATTTCGTTTCTTGATAAAACTGTTGTACATGAACGTTTTTTGTCGAGCTGTTTTGTGAATCTCTTGCAAAATGCAATAGTTCTTATTGCATGATTTAGTGTGGAAAACTTGTCCAGAAAACTGATGTCAATCGTCGTATACATAGCTACCGATCTTATTTTCTTTTCCTCTAATTGAGTCTTAAAAGTTTCAATCTTTTCTGGTGAACAATTTGCTTCATTCATTAATACTGATGGTCCGTACCACCAGAGCTTATTTTCTTGTAATTGTAATGGCAGAAGTCCCCTTGACGCAAAATCTGCTGGGTTTGCTTTTGTGTTTATATAATGCCATTTTGTTTTATCACTATTTTCATGAATTCTAGACACTCTGTTGGCTACAAAAGTCTTCCAGCGAGAGGAATCGTTTTTAATCCATGCCAGAGTAATTTCCGAGTCTGAATAATAGTGCATATCAGTGATATCAACTTTAAGTGATTCTTTTACTGTTTTCATCAACTTTGTTAATAAAACCGCTGCGCATAATTCGAGTTTAGGTAACGTGATTTTATTAATTGGTGCGACTCTTGTTTTTGCTGCTATCAGATTTACATGTATTCCATCAACCTTGTAAACTTTCATATAAACACATGCCCCCATGGCTGCCTCACTTGCATCCGAAAATCCATGTAACTCTGCTTTAACACCTGGTTCATTTTGTAACCATCGTGATACACAAATTTTTTCGATTATATCTGCTTGTTCAGTAAACAATCCCCATTTCTGTTTTATATCATCGCTGACTTCTTCATCCCAATCAATTTTTTGTTTCCATATTGCTTGCATTAAAATCTTATTGTATATTGTAATTGGTGAAAGCAAACCCAATGGATCAAAAATTGTTGCAATTTGTGATAAAATCGAGCGTTTTGTCAGCTTTGTGGTTTGATGTCTATTGCCCATTTTGAAACTGATTTTATCACTTTGATGAAACCAATTTAAACCAAGTACTGTCACGAAATTCTTTTGTGTTTCCATTAAACTTGATTCTCTTTGATCTTTTGGAATATTTTCTAATAATTCTGAACTATTTGTTACCCATTTTCGCAGTGGAAAACCTGCTTCTGCTAAGACCCTTGTTAATCTTTGTTGCAATTTGATGGCATTCTTAACGTCATTGCAACCACTAACTATATCATCCATATAAGAATCATTTAAAATAATGTCACACGCATCGGGAAAACGATGTAATTCACTTTTCGCATGATGTTTCATCGTCGCTACTGCTAAAAACGGTGAGCTGTTAATTCCAAAAGTAACCGTTGTTAAACGATAATCCTCAATTGGTTCACTACGATTATTTCTCCATAAAATACGTTGATAATCTTGATATTCTGTTCTTAAGCGCACATTTAAATACATTTTCTCAATATCTGCAGTAAATGCTATTTTATGTATACGAAATCTTAATAAAATATTGAATAAATCTTCTTGCAATCTGGGTCCAATGCTAAGCATATCATTTAAACAATATCCGCTAGATGTTTTTCGACTCGCGTCAAATACTGGCCTAACTTTCGTTGTTGTACTTTCTTTAAAAACGGGATGATGTGGTAAATAACATATTCCAAATTTATCAGTGCACTTTTCCAAATATCCTCTTTCTATCAATTCATTCATGTAACTCTTGTACATTTCACTAAGTTTTGGATTGCTCATGAATTTCCTCTCCAATTGGAATAATTGAGCCATTGCCATTCTTCTTGATTCACCCAAAGATGGTGTCTCAGTTTTAAATGGCAAAGCAACTTCATATGTTCCGTCTGATGTTCTTTTAATCGTAGCGTCGAAGTGCTCCATACATCTTGTTTCTTCTGATGTTAATATTCTTTCATTTGGAAATTCTTCAAGTTGCCAAAATTTTTGTAACTCATCTCTTGTTTCATTGACAGTTGCTATCATACAAACTGCACTTTTAGCATATTGATTTGTATTGATTGGCCCCGAAATTATCCAACCCACTTCAGTTTCTTGTACGACAAATGACTTGTCTGTTGGCTGTATTACACCCTGTAAAATAATTTTGCTGTACAAATCTGCACCTAAAATTAAATCAATTTTTTCTGCTTTGTTGAAATTCGGGTCCGCAAGAACAAGTCCATGCAATTCTATTTTGTTCTTGATTGAATCATCAATGTTGTTATTTGGTAAAAATGTAGTTAATTTATTTAACACTATTGCGTTTGATTTAATACAAAATGATGATGGATATCGAGACGTTAGTTGTATTTCCACTGTACTTTTTGCTGATTCAATGCTACCAGCAATACCAGTAATGTCAATATTGTTTTTTGCCTTCTTTAAATTGAGGTCTTTCACTGCTCTTTCGCTAATGAATGTAGTCATTGAACCTGGATCTATTAAAGCCCTTAAAGTTCCTGATAATCCATTGTCGATTTTGATTCTTACTAATGCTGTTGCAAGCAGGATGTTATATTTGTTTTTATCATTCACATTTGCACACACTACTGCCACTTTGTTTTTCTCGTTACCAGTGGTTGCTACAAATGATTTTTTATTGTTGCTGATGTTGTTGTTATTGTAATTATGTTGTGCCCTTTTGTCTGTGTTTTCATTATCATTTTGGAAATGTACCAGACCATTATGCTTTTTATCGCAATATGGACACATTCTTTTGAAACGGCATTCAGATGCTAAATCTTTTGGTTTTAAACATAGCAAACAGAGCGATTTCTGTTTTACCAATTCTCTTCTTTCTTTTACTGTCATTGCTTTGAATTTTGCACATGAAAATAAAGGATGAAAATCACTACATTGGAGCACACATTTTTCTTTCGATTGAAATTGTTGTTGAACTCGTTGATTGTCGTTTTTTCTATAATTTCCCTCCACTGCTTCGAGTACTTGACATCTTTTGTTAAGAAAATCAAAATACTCCGATAATTTTTGTTCCTGTGTCGGATTTTCCCTTGACTGTTCATATAATTTTTGCGTTTCATTTGGTAATTTTTTCCCCAATAAATATAACAGAATTTGGTCTGCTGAAATTTCTTTCAGTAATTCCACGCACTCTTTGCTTTTATCATAATGATTTCTCAAATCTTTTGATGATTCGAACTTCATTTCTGACAGTTTCAATAAACGTTCTAAGTGCGAATCTTGATTTGCACGTTTATTTTCAAAACGTTCTGTTAAAATTTTCCAAACCAAACCGAAATTTGAGTCGGTTATTTCCATATTAGCGATCAAACTTGCAGCTTCTCCACTTACGGTGGTTTTTAAATATTGCATTCTCTGCACGTTATCTATAGTCTTGTTGTTAATAATCATTGATTGAAATAATCCGCTGAACGTTGGCCAATTTTTCAAATTTCCCGAAAATGTTGGAATTTCAATTGGTTTTATTTTTAATGAAGTTGTACCCATATCTTTAGTTTCAATCTGTTCCAAAATATTGCGATATCTCATAACCAAAACATCGTATGTCTCCTCATACTCTTTTGATTCATCACCAAGAATAAAACATATTTCTTCCATAAAATCACCCAAATCGTTTCTGAATTTTTCTACGTCTTTAATTGCTAATTTTGCACGGATTTTGTAACCCCCGTCAACGTAGCTTTCAATTGTATCTAATTCGCGTGAAAATAATTTTGCTTTACTATTAAAGCGATTGATCGTTTCTTCAGCTTTATTTCTTAGTTCTGGAAAACGCGTTATAAAATTCGGAAAGCGAACCATATTTGGAGTTTTATAATTCTCATCTTGATTATTTTCATCGTTATCATCTGTATCATCGCTTTCCATAGATTTTGTATGCGCTTCATTTTCAATTTCATTGCCCGTATTAGTTTCATTACTTGGACCAGCTTCTTCCAAGTCTGATAGACCACGGAATAGTTTTATGCTTGAAATCATCTCGTTATATACCAATTTTGTATAAGCATATTTTTTTTGAATGAAATAATCTGATAAACGTGTTTCTTCAAATTGCGCTAAACTCAGATCATTCTCTTCAAATTCATTCCAAAAATCTTGCAATCTTTCTGCCCATTGCTTCAATCTTTCTTTATTATTCAAGCGACGTTTTGGCTCTTTTTTATAAGAGTCACGAATTTTCTTGATTTCTTCTGCCAATTCATTTTGACGATTTAAAACTTCTTGTAAATTCTCGATAGTTACTGCAGTCATTTTGCTGGTTTTATTTATAAAATCTATGTCGATTTTTTTTTTCAATTTGATTTATCGTTGTAGCTACTTTTTACACTGTTGTTCACTTTGTTACCGTAGTTGGTTAAATTTGATTGATCAGATCAAATTTTCATCACATTCGAAGGACCAAAATGTTCCGCACTGAAACACTATTGAAACACTATTGAAACACTAAAAACTGTTCTTTTTGTTACACTTTATTATTCACTTGACAAGCTGTGAAAAACTACTGATCATTTACAATTTGATTGATACATATATATAGTCAAAAGATATTATTGTTAATTAAATTAAACGTGATAAATCATAAAACAATAATCAAAATAATAATATACGTGTTTTAAATAAATATTAAATACTCAGTTAAAACGTGAAAAAAAGAATAAACAGAACAAACTAAACTTACTGAATAAACTAATAAATGATAAACAGAATAGATGATTCAAGTACATTTCACATATAAATAAAAAACAAACAGAATAAAATGAAATTGCTGAATGTACTTATTTAAAAATTAACCAAACGATAAACAGAATAGATGATTCAAATGAACTATTTATGTTGAGTCATCAACAAATTGTTTAAACCCAATCTCTTCATATTTATTCCTGCAGGAGTATAAATTATAATTTGATTATGATTGTGAATGTTTGTATCAATTTCCCAACTTCTCCTTCATACTCCTACTTCTCCAACTTCTCCTAGATTAAGGTCATATCTTGAAACTATATAGAATATAGCACTTCACCAATTTCATCCACGGTGAACTGTTGTCAAGTGAGGTTTTTGGTAACATTGTCAATATGGTTAAATATAACAGCCGTAGGAATTTAAAAAAAAAAATCCGAACAAAAGTGCGTCGAAACGTTATATCCAATTTGTTAGCTCAGAATTCGGTCGTGCAAGGACGAATGCATAAACAACTTGCAGATCGATTTGATGTAAATCATGATGATGATCAACCTATACAAAATCAAACCGATTCGGCATCAACGAAGCTCCGCATATGGGCAATTGAACATTACATTACAAGAAATGCTATTAAAAATTCTAATTTCAATTGGCTTAACATATTTGCCCGCTGACTCTCGATCCTTATTGGAAACACCTTCAAATATCAAAGTAGTAAACGTGGCAAATGGACAACTTTGGTATAATGGGATCGAAAATTGTTTACGACAAATATTTTCCACGCTTGATAAAAATTTACAATTGGTTTTGAACTTTAACATAGACGGACTTCCCCTTTTTAAAAGCTCCAAAAAAGAATTTTGGCCGATATTAGCCAACATTCATAGTATGTAAATTTATTATTCTATTTCTAAAATGCAGAAAAGTCTTGGATGAATACATGAATAAATAACATTATTATGAAATTTTTATAATTTTGAACAGACTTTCCAGATATAAAGCCTTTTGTCGTAGCAGTTTGGTATGGAATCGGCAAACCTAAACCCTCCAATGATTTTTTGTTTTCATTCATACATGAATTGAAGAAAATTTTGTCAAGTGGTATCAAAGTTAATAAGTATTTGATCTCAATTAAAGTCAGATGTTTCATTTGCGACACACCTGCAAGATCGCTTTTAAAATGTAATCATATATTCTATAAACACAGGAATTGTATCTTGGAGGAGATTATCAACTCCTCATGAGGAGAGTACTAGTTATAGTACCTTATAAGGAGGAGAAATTCACTGATTTTCTCAGTGAGGACCAACACTCGTCCTCCTCCAGGAGCAAACAACCCTGTATAAAAATTTATTTTATAATTTGAATAATAATATTTTAATGTCTATTCAGCGGTTGTTAACTTCAACAGCTATGTAGGTTGCCAAAAATGCACTGTTCGTGGTAAAATGTTACAACGAGTAATGTCTTTTCCGAACTTTACATGCCCTAAACGAACAAATAGTTCGTTCCGAGCAAGGACGCACATAGAACACCACCATGAATTCAGATCGATATTAGAACTTTTAGATGAATTCGATATGGTTGCTGATGTACCTACCTCCGATCCACTCCACTTATTGGAGTTAGGAATTATGCGACGATGTTTGACTCGTTGGAAAGATGGTACAAAAACATATAAAAACCGATTTAGACCTGCTGATCTGACGAAAATAAATTTGATTCTGATGCAAATGAAGGAATTTATGCCGCGTGAAATTCATCGTTCTATTAGGGATCTGAGTTATCTTCACTTTTGG
>JAQOWM010000954.1:0-65778 GCA_029041755.1 Resseliella maxima | reverse complement strand
ATCACTTCTGGTAATAATGGTGATCCGTGCAAGAAACGACGAAAAAAAAAAAAAAGACGACAAGGACAAGAAGAAGAAACGCGATAATAAAAAATCCGATAGTGGTGGTTAGTTTTCCTTTTCTTACAGATCTAATATTTTGTCCGTTTACTTTTTATCTGGTTTTTTGAATTTGGTTTGGAAGCGGATCAAACGGATAATATTTTTTCCGTGAACTTATCGGTTAGTTATAATTTTCTTTGTGTTTTTTCTATTCTTCTCCGTTTGTCCGTTTGTTCCACAATAATATCGGTGATCCGTTGAAGGAAAACAAGAAGAAAAAAAAAGGCAAGGACAAAAAGAAACGGATTTTTTCCCTTTTCTTACAGATCTTTTCCGTTTACTTTTTATATCTGGTTAAAAGCGAATCAAACGGATAAAATTTTCCGTGAACTTATGTCATTTCATAAATTTTTTTTTTCATTCCATTTCATAAATTTGAAGGACAAGTCGATGCGATAGAAACATCCGAAACAGCTGAAATGGATATAATAGATGACATCATCACTTCTGGTAATAACGGTGATCCGTGCAAGGAAACCACGAAAAAAAAGAAAAAAGACGACAAGGACAAGAAGAAGAAACGCGATAATAAAAAATCCGATAGTGGTGTAGTTTTCCTTTTCTTACAGATCTAATATTTTGTCCGTTTACTTTTTATCTGGTTTTTTGAATTTGGTTTGGAAGCGGATCAAACGGATAATATTTTTTCCGTGAACTTATCGGTTAGTTATAATTTTCTTTGTGTTTTTTCTATTCTTCTCCGTTTGTCCGTTTGTTCCACAATAATATCGGTGATCCGTTGAAGGAAAACAAGAAGAAAAAAAAAAGGCAAGGACAAAAAGAAACGGATTTTTTTTCTTTTCTTACAGATCTTTTCCGTTTACTTTTTATATCTGGTTAAAAGCGAATCAAACGGATAAAATTTTCCGTGAACTTATGTCATTTGTTCATTTATTCCATTTCATAAATTTGAAGGTCAAGTCAATTCGATAGAAACATTCGAAACAGCTGAGATGGATATAATAGATGACATCATCACTTCTGGTAATAACGGTGATCCGTGCAAGGAAACCACGAAAAAAAAAGAAAAAAGACGACAAGGACAAGAAGAAGAAACGCGATAATAAAAAATCCGATAGTGGTGGTTAGTTTTCCTTTTCTTACAGATCTAATATTTTGTCCGTTTACTTTTTATCTGGTTTTTTTTTGTGAATTTGGTTTGGAAGCGGATCAAACGGATAATATTTTTTCCGTGAACTTATGTCATTTGTTTGTTCATTTATTCCATTTCATAAAATTTGAAGGACAAGTCAATGCGATGGAAACATCCGAAACAGCTGAAATGGATATAGATGACATCATCACTTCTGGTAATAATGGTGATCCGTGCAAGGAAACCAAGAAGAAAAAGAAAAAAGACGACAAGGACAAGAAGAAGAAACGCGATAATAAAAAATCCGATAGTGGTGGTTAGTTTTCCTTTTCTTACAGATCTAATATTTTGTCCGTTTACTTTTTATCTGGTTTTTTTTGTGAATTTGGTTTGGAAGCGGATCAAACGGATAATATTTTTTCCGTGAACTTATGTCATTTGTTTTTCATTTATTCCATTTCATAAAATTTGAAGGTCAAGTCAATGCGATAGAAACATCCGAAACAGCTGAAATGGATATAATAGATGACATCATCACTTCTGGTAATAATGGTGATCCGTGCAAGGAAACCACGAAAAAAAAGAAAAAAGACGACAAGGACAAGAAGAAGAAACGCGATAATAAAAAATCCGATAGTGGTGGTTAGTTTTCCTTTTCTTACAGATCTAATATTTTGTCCGTTTACTTTTTATCTGGTTTTTTTTGTGAATTTGGTTTGGAAGCGGATCAAACGGATAATATTTTTTCCGTGAACTTATCGGTTTTCTTTGTGTTTTTTCTATTCTTCTCCGTTTGTCCGTTTGTTCCACAATAATATCGGGACCGAAAAAACAAGAAAAAAAAAGCAAGGACAAAAAGAAACGATTTTTCCTTCTACAATCTTCCGTTACTTTTATACTGTAAAAGCGAACAAACGGAAATTCCGTGAACATGCATTTGTTCATTTATTCCATTTCATAAATTTGAAGGACAAGTCAATGCGATAGAAACATCCGAAACAGCTGAGATGGATATAGATGACATCATCACTTCTGGTAATAACGGTGATCCGTGCAAGGAAACCAAGAAGAAAAAGAAAAAAGACGACAAGGACAAGAAGAAGAAACGCGATAATAAAAAATCCGATAGTGGTGGTTAGTTTTCCTTTTCTTACAGATCTAATATTTTGTCCGTTTACTTTTTATCTGGTTTTTTTTGTGAATTTGGTTTGGAAGCGGATCAAACGGATAATATTTTTTCCGTGAACTTATGTCATTTGTTCATTTATTCCATTTCATAAATTTGAAGGTCAAGTCAATGCGATAGAAACATCCGAAACAGCTGAAATGGATATAATATATGACATCATCACTTCTGGTAATAATGGTGATCCGTGCAAGGAAACCACGAAAAAAAAAGAAAAAAGACGACAAGGACAAGAAGAAGAAACGCGATAATAAAAAATCCGATAGTGGTGGTTAGTTTTCCTTTTCTTACAGATCTAATATTTTGTCCGTTTACTTTTTATCTGGTTTTTTGAATTTGGTTGAAGCGGATCAAACGGATAATATTTTTTCCGTGAACTTATCGGTTGTTATAATTTTCTTTGTGTTTTTTCTATTCTTCTCCGTTTGTCCGTTTGTTCCACAATAATATCGGTGATCCGTTGAAGGAAAACAAGAAGAAAAAAAAAGGCAAGGACAAAAAGAAACGGATTTTTTCCCTTTTCTTACAGATCTTTTCCGTTTACTTTTTATATCTGGTTAAAAGCGAATCAAACGGATAAAATTTTCCGTGAACTTATGTCATTTGTTCATTTATTCCATTTCATAAATTTGAAGGTCAAGTCAATGCGATAGAAACATTCGAAACAGCTGAGATGGATATAGATGACATCATCACTTTTGGTAATAACGGTGATCCGTGCAAGGAAACCAAGAAAAAAAAGAAAAAAGACGACAAGGACAAGAAGAAGAAACGCGATAATAAAAAATCCGATAGTGGTTAGTTTTCCTTTTCTTACAGATCTAATATTTTGTCCGTTTACTTTTTATCTGGTTTTTTGAATTTGGTTTGGAAGAAGCGGATCAAACGGATAATATTTTTTCCGTGAACTTATGTCATTTGTTTGTTCATTTATTCCATTTCATAAAATTTGAAGGACAAGTCAATGCGATGGAAACATCCGAAACAGCTGAAATGGATATAGATGACATCATCACTTCTGGTAATAACGGTGATCCGTGCAAGGAAACCAAGAAAAAAGACAAGGACAAAAAGAAACGCGCTAAAGTGGATAGTGGTGGTTAGTTTCTTTTCTTACAGATCTAAATATTTTATCCGTTTTGTGTTTTTTGAAAAGCGGATCAAACGGAAAATTATTTTTCCGTTTACTTTTTATCGGATAGTCAAAAAGAACACAGAAAGCGAAACAACACATCTGAACGTTAGTTTTAATTTTTTTTTTATTAATTAACTGCTTTGTCCGTTTACTTTTATCGAAAATTTACTAAAATTGAATTGATTGTTTATTTTTTTTCAAATTTCATTTAAATTATTATAAATTTCACAATTGTTCGCTTAGTCCGTTTTCGTTTGTAATTGATGAATTATTCCTTTTGCATTGAGTTATACATTTTAGAAAGGACATCTTTGGTGAAATAATTGCATCCGTTTTTGCTAGTTTATTTTTTTGCACTTATTTTCCATTAGCGGAAAACGTATATTTTGTTTAAGAAAATATTTTTTTTTTCATCGTGAAATAATTCAAAGAATAATAAACATATTATTACAGGCAAAGACGAAGAAACTTTGACAAAATCTTCAGTACATAAAAAGGTGAAAAAGACAAATAAGCGTAAAACCAATGCTTCGGTATGGATGGGTTAGTTGTTATCCTTTTATTCATAGATGCTTTACTTATTCGTTTAGCTCTCGAACATTTTTTTAAATTATGAATTAAATATTTCAGTGGAAGAAAACATTCTTCACGACGATTTTGAACCACTTAACATGGACAATAAAGAGGAAAAACGTATTGAAATGGTAAACGATTCGACACAAGCACAGTACAACACAGTTCGAAAGGGTTTGTTCCTTTTACATCTTCCTTTCTCTTTTTCTCTTTACTTCTATATTTTTTCTACATCTTTGTCATAAATTGTTGATAATAATGAATTTTTCAGATTTTAGTCAAAGTCCGAGCCAAGAATTGAAAGATTTGATTAACGATTTGAGCCTGTCACCAAACGGACAAAATGAAAGTAAAGATATTTAGTTCGATCTTACCTCAATATTTCAAAAATTCCAAATTTTTTTTTTGTCTTAAAAACAAATAGACGCAAAAATTGATTATTTATTTACCCATTACCAATTTTTTCATTTTAGATTTTATCGAGAAAGATAAACACGACAATCAAGTCAATACAGATCAAAAAAGTTAATATTTTTCATGATTTTTATGATTTTTTCTCAAGTGATTTAACCGATTCAATATTTGTTCGTTGTATGTGCTATTTATTCAAATTTCCTTTTGTCTTTTTATTTTTAACTTTCAGAATCTGAAGAGCCGTACGAAGAGCTGTTTGAAGAGGTGATGAACAAGGAAACGCTAATTTGAATAATGTCAATGTGTAGTCAAATTGAAGCGGTTAATTTTTTTTTTTTTTTTTTTTTTTTTTGTTTACTATTTATAACTTTATCATTTATAATTTTAATCAAAATGTGATATATTCATTATCCGACTTATTTGAAATAGAAAGACAATTGAATAGACTCATATTCAAATAGAATATTAATTATAGTTAATATTGTTAAAATAAATGATTTATTTTCTTAAATAAACAAATTACTGTCTTGATTATTCGACAGTAATACTATCCAAATATTTCATTAAATTTGCGTTTTTATTGCTTTTCAATCCCCATCATGATTGCGATTGTTTCATCTGATTGCGATGTTTTTGTATTCACTTTTTGCACGGTAGCTAACAATAAACGGAATAAACATTTTTCCTTTCACTTCAAAAATGGGGTTGTGTTATAAGTTGGTTTCTAGTTTTTCTTGTCTAAATAAAATACATTGATTTTCTTTTCTGTTTCATTTGTCCGTATGATTTTCTTAATTTGTGGTTCACATAAATAAATAAAGAATATAAATGAATTGTATTAAACAACATATTCATTGCAGATGTCCGTATAAGTCCGTTGTGTATGGAAATGCGGAAAATATTTTTCCGTGAACTTATGTCATTATAATAATCGTAATCGATTATTCTTTTTCTTTTTTTATTTTATTTTTTTGTAAGAGCCATAATGAACAAAAAGTCTGGAGTTTTTCCGTTTCATTGTTTCATTAATAACAACATAATTAAAGTGAATGTCCGTTTAAATGTTGCATTTTATTCGACACTGTGGAAAAAAACGGACAATTATAGTTAATTTTATTACATTATATTGGTAGAATAAACTCATAAGAATGGTTTTCCAGTATTTTTTGAAATTATCTGGGATAAAAAACAGAAAATTTGTCTTTTTATTAATTAAATTGCCTTTCAATTATGTTGTCTTCATCATTGACAGCTCAATTAAAAGGAAAATGGCTGGTTTGAAGTACTCTCTAACAAAAGGATTCCGTGATGGAGAATTTTTACTATTTTTACATTGTGAAAAACACTTATTCTACAAAACGAATGAACGTTCTAGTGGCCAAGAAGATTATGCCTGCTACGAAAATTTAATAAATAAAGGCCATGATTGTAAAGCCCGTTTGCATTTGACAGTAGATAAAAAATGTAAGAGAAACCGAGAGCTCCATAAGGATCACGAGGATCATGAAATCCCATTCAAAGACATGAGAAGTCTTGACGCAATGAGAGCCAAATGTCGCTATTTAATAGAAAATTTTCCGGCTTCCGCACAAAAAATTTCTGTCAAAGAAATTTTTTTAAGCGAAATGGCTAAGTAAGTTCCTACTGTTTTTAAAACCAATCAATTTTGTTTATTATATACCATTTTGTCTCGTTAGTAAATTTATATTCATTTATTCGAAACCTCATTATTTCGAAGAAAAAGTCTCATTTCATTTAATTTCTAGGCGTAGTCCATGTGAATCAAAGTTGAAATTCAAGTCTATCAAACGGCAGTTAACTCGCTTGAAGACAAAAATTTATCCGGAAAAACCGAAATCGCAAGAGGACTATCCACTTATCCTTAAAAAACCAGAAGTGAAAAAAAATTATGGTTACACGCTTAATAAGGAACATAATCTCTATGTTGATTCCGTTGTAAACAAGAAATATTCATTTCATGTGTTTGCTTCCTATACCGTTATTGATTTAATCAAACAACACATTCATCCCGAACAACGTTTCTATATAATAGATGGAACATTTAAAATTGTTCCTCGTGGATGTCAACAGCTCCTAATTATTTCAATTCAATACAAGCATGATGTGCGTAAGAAGTTTGTACTAAGACCTATTATTTAAAAAACTATTAATATTAAGATATATTGTAATTTACATTATATTACAGATATTTCCTGTCTTCTTTGTGTTAATGACAAGAAAAACCTCTGAATGCTACACAAGCGTTTTCGAATTTATTGAAAAGAAAATATTCAAAATGAAACCAGCTGAAATAATTACGGATTTCGAGGGTGGGATGCGAAAGGCCCTCAAAAAATGTTATCCAAAAATAACATTGAGAGGCTGTTGGTATCATTTTTGTTCCGCAATACGAAAAAAATGTTATAAGCTAGGTCTTCAATCTAAACTAAAATCCAATCTAGACGCTGAAGAAATTTATAAAAAGGTTATGTGTCTTCCGTTGTTGCCAGCTGAACATTTTATTGCGGGTTTTAATCACATCAAACAAGAAGCACGTGAAAACCTACTTTGGACAGATTTTAAGCCATTTTTCAATTACTTCAGTTCATATTGGTTGGTGGAGGTATGTAAAATATTATGCAATAGCACGCATATAAAATTTATTTTATCGAAAAAATGCAGTGAAAAATAACCCATATGTGCA
This sequence comes from Resseliella maxima, assembly GCA_029041755.1. NCBI lineage: Eukaryota > Metazoa > Arthropoda > Insecta > Diptera > Cecidomyiidae > Resseliella > Resseliella maxima. The sequence continues at coordinate 58,571 of JAQOWM010000954.1, read as the reverse complement.
GCTAACAGAGTGTTTTTCAATTCACAGAGTAGCCACAGACTAAGACCTATTTGAAGTGTGTGTATGAGAGAGAATGTCCACAGACTTACTAACTTGTTTTTCGTTCTCTCTCTCTTATAAACACTTCGTAACGCACTACTCTGTAGAAATTCTGTGGCTACTCTGTGAATCGGAAAAAACTCTGTGAGCTGTGCACATGAGAAGTTGCCCGTTTTGGTGAATCATATTAAATACAAATTTTTCAGTGAGAAAACAACAAGATTGTTCGTTTAATCTCCGTAAAATCCGTACGGTACTAACAAACAGATAAACGTTACTTCCGTATACTTAGCTTCAAAAAAATAATCTCATTTACATTATTTATATTATTTTTGACAAATATGATATAGAACATATTATACACATTATATATTTACAGAATGAAAAGAATTCCCTTTCTGTTTGCAATTCAACTATGCGTACTACATCATCTTTAGAGTCAGTGAATTCAGTACTTGGACGCTCTTTTCCTTTACATCCACACATATTTAAATTCATTGAATGTTTACAATATTATGAATTTTCGAAGTCAATTGATATACATGAATTAAAAAATTCAAATATATCGGAAAACATTAATCAACGCAAAAGGAAACGTGATCAGACCAGAGAGGAAAGAATTCGTTTTTTCACATCGAAGCTACAAGATGAAAATGATTTTGAGTTTGGAATTGACAATTTCCTGGAAGCAATGGTTTGCAAGGATATTTCATGTGGTGGTAAGTTCTAATTTTCATTCATTCTCGATATCAGTTTTATCTAATATACTTTAATGCGTTCTTTGTAAATATTCAGCTTACATTAAAAAGTACGAATTGAGGAAACGCAAATCATCAACAAAAATTACCGAGCCACCCTCCAAGAAAAACGGCATTGAAGTTTCAAAAACGCGAAGAAAGCGATCCCGATTAGATGCATCACTAAATACGGAATTCAGTGGGGCACCAAATTCAAAACGCCCAAAACATTGAATAATATTGTAAAAATCGATAAAAAAATTTAGTTTGAGATTATGCTTAGAATCTTATTCCCAAAAGGTACCAATATTCCTTAAGAAGGATTGGATATGGATATCTTGTCAATATATCTATATCTGTAATACTAATAAATTATATAAATGTTTTCTAAAATATTTGGCTTTTACTGTACTTATGTCATATTGGACCATATTTTCATCCTGAAGCCTTAACCATACGAATAATAATTGAGTCTCATATGTTCTGTTTTCAATTCATTTATTGGTTTTAATTTATTTCGTGTGCATCAAAAAATTAGAAAATTATACGGACAGATGACGGAAAGGTAAAACATTTTCGCCATATTTTATTGGTTCACAACGGAACAATTTATATGCTTATTTTATTTTTTTTAACCTAACTCTCTCTCTCTCTTGTTTGTTTGTGAAAGATTTGAAGTGAGTCAAGACTCTCACTGTTTGAGTTGAACAGCTAAAAATCTCGCCATTTATAACAAAAATATTAAATATTATTCATATTCAAAAATATGGATAACATGGAAACATTTGCAATCCGCAGAAATAAATATTGCACACAAAGAATTTTCGGTGCGATATGGACAAATTTTGAACGCACCCGTGCGATTAACTATGTGTTACGTTCAAATACAGTCAAAACTGAACGTACACGTATGAGTGAACTGTCAACTGTTGAAAGAAAATCATTTTACATTTGTAAACAAAGGAACACGGTTGACAGTTCATTCATACGTGTACGTTCAATTTTGACTGTATTTGAACGTAAAACATTCATGTTTCTGAAAATCGAAATCCACAGTTCATGTTTGATCTGTTCTGCAATAACCAGATGATCCGGAAATCAGCAATATACATCGATCTCCATAAACGGATGATTCGGGCATCTGCAATTACCGGATGATATGTCTACATGTATTAATTGCTGCGGACAAATTTATATCCGTAATGTATTTCTTATAAGACGGAAAAATTTTCAATCCGCAGAAATTAATATTGTGTTTGTTGTTTTGCAACGTTTTCATATGCGCAAAAGAATAAAATGAATGTGTGAAAATCGGAATCACAGTTCACGGTTTATCCATACATCTGCAGTTCGCGGATGATCTAGGCATCCGCAATTACCGGATGATATGTCTACATGTATTAATTGCTTCGCAAAAATTTATATCCGTAATGTATTTCTTTTAACAATTGATGATCTGTTAACAAACGGAAAAAACGGAAATATTTTCTATCCGCTGAAAAATTCGAACAATATTCTAACGGATACGAACAAATATTCTGTTTGTTTTGTACTATTTCCGCATGCGAAAAGGAACAAAACGGAAAAATGTTGTATCCGCTATAATAAAATCCGTATCTGTCTTTCGGAAACGGACAAAATTCAAAACCGTTCCGTACGGAAAAGCGGATCAAACGGATAATATTTTTTTCCGTGAACTTATGTCATTGAGCCGTTTGAAACCATTTGAAACATAAAAGAAACTCATGTATTTGTGAATTGTGTGTACAGATTTTAATACAATAAAAAAATATTCGAATAACCAAATAGCAATAACTTAATTTATCGTTATTGGAAATTATTCAATAAGTTTCAATAGAATATTGTAAGAAGGGACTGACTAGGCCAAAAAAAATGACAATGGTGCCACATATGGCTCCATTCATATTTCTGATTTTTTCCATTCTTGGTTAAAAAACATGAGATTTTGAGACTTGAGGCTTGATTCAGAATTCATGACGTTTTGAGACTTGAGTTTTGAAATTTGACGCGTCTCCAAACAATATTGTTTTATTTATTTATTTTCTTTTAAGGCGCTAAAAATTAGTTTCAATCAATATTTTACACATAATTATTCAATATTTCATTTATTTTTTCAAATTTTTATTATTATTTATTCGTTTTTACTCTACTGAGATTTCGCATGAAACTTTCACCTTTTGTCATAAATAAAGCAAGTTCAAGTCCAAGCCTCAAATGGAGATGCCAAGTAAAATGCTATGTCAAGCTGTTAGTCTATTCTTTATTGGGTCCAAAGACAATAACTTTCAATATACCATATTTTTTTATTGCAATAGTTTTCAATTGCAATATTGTATATTATTGGAATGAACACCATAAAATCCAATAACACATATTTTTTTATTGCAATTTTTTTCTATTGCTTATTGGTTTTTTATTTAGCTTTTTTTTGTACAATAATATCGGAATTTATTTGATAATTATAAAAATTTTACTTTATAAAACACCAAGATTAAGACGACGACGAACGAAAAAAAAAATGGACAGGAGCTGAAAATCGAATTAAGTTTCCATAATTTTGACAGAAGCGACAACACTAAAAATTCAAATTCTTCTGTTCATTCTCAGAAAATTTTTAATTTTCAAATAATTTTCAATATTATTTATCAAAAAAATGCAATATTATTATGAAAAAAATGGCAATGTTATTCGAAATAAAAACCCAATAAAATATTGGAAATAATTGCAATAAGAAAATATTGCTATTGGATTTTATGGTGTTCATTCCAATAATATACAATATCGTTATTGCAAACTATTGGATTAAAAAAATATGGTATATTGAAAGTATTGTCATCGTACACAATAAATTTTTATGTGTTATTAGTAATATTGGAATTTATTGCAATATTGAAAATTAAAATCTGTAATTGTGTGTTATTGCCGGCTTCTGCACTGCTCTACACCGTTTTGCACGATTGTTCGCACTGTCACAATCATATGAAATTCTAAATGACAAGCAAATATAGAGCGCACATATACAAGCAATGTGCGCATTCATACAAGCATTCATACAAGCAAAGCATAAGACACAGAATGTACACATACATACAAGCCAAGCATGAATACAGCAAAACAATACAGGCACAGCATACTTCCCATTCTCATTCTTTCTTTCTTCATTCTTATTAGATTATTATTCCGTCAAAGTCGTTCAATAAAGAAACATTAAAAAAAAGAAAAGAATCTATCGCTGTATCATTTTACACATTTATCTCCACAATATAGCTAACCGAAACATGGTCCTTCGAATTTAAGAAAAAATAGAAAATGATACGTTGTCATTTAAAGCAAATTATGCAATTAAATTTGTGAAAATTTAGTTATATCTTAATGCAAAAATCAGAAACCAGTGGAACTTTGTGATCGCATTATATGTATAAGCAAAGCAGCGAATGTCAAGCAAATTTAGTGAATCAAAAGAATGATAAAAAACGCTGACGAAGCAAATGTGTTACAACGCAAAGTGTTCACTGTGTATCTTGGATTTTCTTCCGGAACATTGTTGTCAGCCAATAATTGCAGTGGCGAACCGCTTCTTCTGGGTGCTAACCCGACGTACTGAACTTTTTTCAACAGAAAATCAAACAACAATTTCTTCGACCATACACGTGCTTCTATTGCTGGAACACAAACTGGTTCAATTGAATCAAGAAACGAAATCACATATAATATCTGTCCATTCTGATTTACAATGCCTAGAACAAAAGACATGAGAGAATATTTATTCTATCCAATTCCAACGAATAAAACACCCGAATATACGCATAACTACATACCCAAAATTTTCGTTGAAATTTTCTATAGGTCCCCATGTATTGTAGCGTCCATGGTAACCAAGCCACTTGATGTAATATTCCACCTTGAAAAGGAAAATAAAATGTATGGACAACTTGATTATCGTTATGAGTTTTGTGAACGATGACGAATTATCTTCAGATGTAATGAAATGTATTGAAGTGATTTGAATTGAATACTGTTCTTGGTCTCTGCCACTGAATCGCACTAAATACCACTGAATACCAACCTTTTCGTTGCGAATACGGTTTTTTAATATCTTTTCCACATAATATTCTTCCATATTTCGACTGAAAAATACGGAAAATTTAACCAAAGGCGTCGAAAGTTTGATGGATACTTTGAGAAACGTCTCTTTCTTATTGCAAAGTTTTAAGTTCGTATAATTTTAATGATAATAATACGATGAAATACGCGTTTCGTTACCGCAATTTTGCGTGATTTTAACACTATGTAAAGCGATGTAAATTCGTCAAATGTTTAATGTCTAATGAATTCTTAGGTTAGAAAACGTCACTGTTCTGAGCGAAAGAATACACTCTTATTGTGAAACTTTGTAAAAGCACGTGAAAGTATGTCAACCGATCAAAACGGATCAAAACAATAGTTTTCATCGGTTTCCATTTTCGTTTTATTTATTGCATTTTATCCGATTTTAACACAAAAAAAGAAAATTGGTGATAATAAATCGAAGTAGTAAATAAATTAACAATAAATTTAGATTGTGGGCATTTTTTGTCATTTTTCAAAGGTTTGAATTAAATTACAAAGTATATAGATTTGGCTTTAAAAAATCGCAATAAATTGCTACAAATTGATATCTGTTTTTTTAACACCATTTCTATTTCGTTCCATTTGATCATTTAAACAAAAAAAATTAAATCTGAACAAATCCCGAGAAATCCAAAAGAAAAACTACCAAAAAACATTTGACAGTGACTAGGACAGTGATGTCATGATTTATACTGTATAAATTATACAGCATAAGTGGCGCTGATGTGCTTCTTGAAGGCATATTTTGTACATGTTAAATGGAAAAGGAGCAGCTCTCGTTGCATATGCTGAAAATAAGGATTCCAGCGAACGTTACAAGGCTGATAAGAAATTAGGTGCCGAAGCCTTGAAACGTATTTTCTCAAAAGATGCGAATTTGAGTGAAAGAGCTGCATCATTACATGTTTCACCGGCTATGAGAGCGGAAACTGGTCTAACGAAACTAGGATCGGGCATTTCACGCTTGAATTGTCGAAAAAAACGTAAGAAAAAGTTAAAAGAAGTTGCTTTTTCAACATTGGTGAAAGATGTTAGAAATAGCATAAAGAAATCTAAAGCAAAAGCTGCCAATTCAGCTGTTGCAGTGGCATTACGATCAGCGAAAAAAACGTCGAAAGGAAAGCACGTCAAAAGGCCAAGAATCATTCAAACTCCATCTTTCACAGGTGGGCTTTTACCAATATTACCAATATTGGCCGGACTGGCTACTGTTGGCACCATTGCAGGTTCAGCAGCTTCCGTTGTTAAAACAGCCAGAGATAATACAATTGCGGAAAAACAATTGGCAGAAAATATTAGACATAATAAAGCCATGGAAGGGCTCAGTTTCAGTACTCCCAAAAGTGTCCGTAACCCATCAGATATCCACAAGTATCGAAACTATCTGTAAGATACAGATACTAAAAAGTATCCATACATTTTTCGAACAGATACAACATGGTATCCGTTAATAAGTGACGAATAAATTTCAATATCCGTATCCGAACTATATTATCATAGGTACCTGCTGAACGAAAGAAAATATCCATGAAAACATGACGGATATAAATACTTATAAAGGTTCAGCAGATAATACGTGGTATCCATTCAACGGATACTACGTGGTATTCATTCAGCAGATTCCAGGATTCTGAGCGGATATTTGGATATATCCAAATATCCACAAACAGTATGAACAGAATTTCAATCAAAACATCAGAATATGTTCAGAGATGGTAGGTTTCTTCGATTCTTTGATTCGAATGAGTCAGTATTCTGAGCGGATATTTGGATATATCCAAGTAAACCTACCATCTATGAACATATTGTCATTGTCTCAGTTGAGTCCACCCAAAAATATTTCGAGGAACAAAATTGTTGAAAATCAACAGTTGCGATAAATTTTCTTTTCATCATCACATTCTCATTTTGTCGCTATTGACGTTTTGAATGTATCGGTTGTGAGAACGGTGATGTGAGAACGCTGATTGTTTGTATGTATTTATGAGCAACAATATTTGGATGTGAGTAAATAATTTGCTTTAACAATATAAATGAAACCACTAGACAGTGTTTAAGCAGCAGCGCATCAAAAAAGTAAAACTGTAATCAGAAGAAATACTTTCACAGCAATTCATTTGAAATAAAATTGAATTGACATTTTTAAATTTTCATTGTCAATTGGACAATTTTTAGTTGCATTCCTTATCATTATATATTTGATTGAATAGCGACGTTTTTTTTTCGTTTTGCATGAATATGAGTGAACCTCTTTGTCGTCGCATTCGTTAAAGTCAACGTCAAACATTTCCGTCTCCAGAATATATTTCAAGCGGTGAAGAAACTGGAAATGTGACTCCAGGTCTTCGCCAAATCGACAACGTCAATGAACAACCCACTTCGAGCGGATGGATGGTTTCAAATCGAAGTAGAAACGTCATTCAAACCGCTGAGTATATTGCAACATTCATGGTGAAAATATTCCAACAACTGTGAATTTTATGCAATATGGATTCGTTGACACACCATTAACTTCGTTACAAAATCAATTTCAATCTCAAAATCAATTTAAATCACAAAACGTCGAAGCTATAGTCCGACATTCCATTCCGTTATACACAAAAGAGGTGCAAAAAAGAGAAAAAGAAGAAGCAAAGTTGCAAGAACAAGCCACACCTCTTGAACAGCGCACATCAGCGCCGCCTGAATTCAAGAATATAAACATACTTGGAAAACTTTCACCCAAGACACAAACCAATTGCATGTGCTTTGTATGTATGAACCGTATGAACTCATTGATTCCATATTTCTATGATTTCACTTGTGTACTGGTTTGTTTGACATATCTAATATTTCATTTAATTGACATTTCCATTTTCACAAATTCATAATATACTATTTTTTTATTTATTCAATTGAAATTTTCATATATTTGGCAATCAACTCCAACTCCAGACAATTATGAAAGTATAACATGATGTGTGTCTTCACTAAGAATTGTGTGTGTCTTGTATAAACTTACTATATTAAAGCTTCTTGTACAAGAGGTGTGGAACAAGCTTTATTTTATTTATCGCATTTGACTGCAATGGTTGATAAAATTGATGAATGGTTGTCGAGGGCATCAGAATATGATGAACCCCCCAGCGAAGCATATGAATATGCATGCTATGCATAATTGGTGTTACTGTTATATGAATTTGCGCTCCCGGAATCGATTATCGCGACTTAAGTTAGCATTGGAGAAATACGAAAAAGATCATCCAATGCGCGATATTGGCAATCTATTGAAGCTAATGATAAAGATGCTAAAAACAAAGAGCCGATTTGTTCAATTTGCTTTTTTGATATTCGGAATGATTCATTTGAACCAATTGCACACAGCAAAATAAATCAGTAAAACCAAATTCATCTATCGGTGAAATATGAAATCACCGATAGAAATATCTGTTTCTATCGGTAATTGCATGTACGCAAAAATTCTTGAATGTAAAAACTTAAAAGTAAATTCGGCAAAACGACCATTTAATAAATCACACGTCGATAGCAATTGTCAAATCAAATTCTTTAGTTACACTGCACCCAGGTGACGCTCCATGCAGTGAGAATGAATTTTATTTCATTTGAAACTGCTGTGAATCATTTTAAGGCATATGAAATGAAAACTGAATATCAAGTGGAAAAAATATCTACCGATTGATTTTTCACGCTTTTCCGATCGGAAAATGGGAAAAATAAATGAATTTTGGACTATACGTAACAAAAATTCAAGACATATTAACTAGACCCGCCTGTAGACTATTGGTTAGCGCGCCAGGCTTGCAAGCATGGGGACGTGGGTTCGATTCTACTGGTATTCAAAATCTTTTCTATTCATTGAACGCACTCATTGATAGAAGAATTGAATACATAGTCGATATTTGAACCACACGGAGTGTCTCGGATAAGCACTTTAAAAATTGTTGGTCCAGTTTTGTGCATAACGAAGCAATTGATTAACGCACATCACTTTAATTAATCGCCTTAGCGCTTGGATTGTCGTTCATACTTCAATCCAAAAAGGTGTAGCCAATTATGGGCCGAACGTTCGATTGTATATGCAATTACCGATAGAAACAGATATTTCTATCGGTGATTTCATATTTCACCGATAGATGAATTTGATTTTACTGATTTATTTTGCTGTGTGTGTACTTTCATGTTCGCACGTGGTTCATCGATCGTGCATTTTACGGAACATGACACGATTTCATAACAACCGATGCCCCGTGTGCAAACGCATTGTGGATTTGAACGATGTTCAAAGAGTGTTTTTCTCGTATCGCTGATTGATTATTTGAATTCAATTTAACATTTCAACAAATAAATGACAGTCATTTTTTTTTAAATGACAGCCGATTCAGACAATTTGCAATATCTATACCAACAGGGTTATAGAATGAATCATCACTGTAGTATTGTTGTTGAATATTTTGAAACATATAAAACATTTCATGATAGTTGGATTCACCAAAATTTAGATTCAAGTCATCATATGGAAAACGTTCATTATTCAAATTTAGCTTCATATTAGAAATGTCGCAATCTATATATATATATATAAAAGGAAACCCGTGAATGCGTGGTTTCCGGGTTTTCTCCTACAGTTACCCAACGTTCTTCATGGGGGTATGGCAATGGGTAGCTCTTCAGTGCAGGGTAATAGTAAGGGGGTTTAGTGTGGGTGGTGTTTTGGAATGTTCTAGAAAAATCGAAAAAACTAAAAATTTTTCAAATGATTTCGTCATCAGTTATGTTATCATTTATGACGTCATGTATATGTTTTTGAGAACATTCTAGAATGTTCTATGGATTTCTTTCTAGACAAATCGTCCTGTCCAAAGAGTTGTGTAACATAGTGAAAATGCCCGAACAACTGATTGAAAAAGTTTATCCAAACATAAAACAAAACTACATTAATTCAGAATGGTTATACGAAAAACCCTAATAATAATTTTATTACAAAAACTTGAATACACCGAAATTATGTAACGGTACAAGATTATGCATCAAACAATTATTAGACAATGTTATCGAGGCAAAATTATTGGCTGGAAAAGATAAAGAAAAAACAGTATTTATACCGCGCATTCCACTTATAACAAATGACAACTCCCAAAATCTTTTTCCCTGCGGCATTTTTTTGAGGTCTGCAAAAAGCCAATAGTCGCTAGGAGCCAGATAAATTAGCACGCAAAAAAAAAAATTTAACGATCGTTTTTTTTTTCTTTTTAAATTCGACTCTTATTCATGCGAACTTCGCTTTGCTACCATAATGTATTTCGGACAAGAGAAACAAACCTAAACAGCAAAGAGCGAATAAATGCAATGACAAGTAATGTAATGCACGGTTACGTTCTTGGTTAGAGATTGAGCACTGCATTTTATTGAACATTCATATTTATACGTTTTAAACATTGTTTATGTTATGCTTAGGCTTGTACACATGTATGTACGTGACTTTTTGTTTATTTCATCAAAAATAGCTTCCAAAAAAAGTTTGTCCATCACATTATATTCAGTGAATGAAGCAATCAAATGTTGTAGTGAATTCCTAAGTAAATTAAAGTACAGTCGCCATATTGTTTTCCATCATACCATACAATAACGCACCCTAACCAATATGTTTGACGTCATAATAACATTTGATTGCTTCACTTTTTAAATTCACTGAATCTAATGTGATGGACAAACTTTTTTTGGCAGATATTTTAAAAATGTGTTTATTTTTATGGAATTTGTATGTGTTAGAACTTTATGCCAAGAAAATTGAATTTTAACAAGAGTTTTTTTTTTCACGTACATTTTCAATTATATAATTGTAATTGAAAACAATTGTTGTATGAAATTTTTTTTCTAACAAAATGGACATTAGTTACATGCTAAAAACAAATTTCATACATTTAACTGCACTTGTAAGTAGAGTTCATTTTTTAATTGAGTTCAAGATTCAAAAATTTTAAATTTCTTGACAACTAATACACTGTGTATCGCAGGGACAGATCCTCCACGTCTATCACAAATAACGCATCTAAGGGTAGCGGTGCTCTTATCGCCGTTCGGGGTACACTTGTTAGCGAAGAAGTCTCGAATGATAAATGCAGAGATTTGGAGGCAATTTGTGTTCGTCTACCCACTCAAGCTGGCTTCATATATATTCACTGCCTTTACATACAACCGATTGCTAATTTAGACATATATCGATCGCATATCGAAGCTATTGAATGAATCTGCTCTAACATGCATATGGGAGACATATTATTGATTGTTGGCGACTTTAATCTGAGCAGTTCGACAAAGTGGTATGAAAACGACTCTGGTTTTGACTTTCTACCTATTATTGGAGATTCACAATCAGCGAAATCGATTATTGTACTGGAAGTAACGGCCAGAATGTTGAACTTAGGTCTATATCAGATGCCAAACTTGACTTAGTCTACACAAATAGTCCTGAATTGGCGGTTATTATGATAGCAGAAAATCTCATGATTCCTTCGTTTAAAAGCGATAAAAGTCACGTTCCAATTGCGTGTATCATTGACTGTGTCCCGAGCGTTGTAAAAAGTAAAGTTTCTGTGTAATCAGCTATCGAGTGAAGCAGACAGTATAAACGACTTAACCGCGATCTTATATGGTATTATTTATGACACTTTTGACAAATTCGTGCCGTCCACTTCTATCAGATCATCAAATAAACCGAAATGGTGCAACAAAACGCTGGCCTCTCTGAAAAATGTCAGGAATAAAGCACATAAAAAACTATGTAAGCACCGCCACACACTCATTTTCCAATTGGAAATATTTCCAGTCTTGTGTTGTAAAATATATGTTTACAGCAAATACAGCAAAATGTCCAACATTCGTTGGAATGTGTCAACTTACTCTCATTGTTGTACGTAGAACATATACAACTGTTCATTTGCTGCTGTATTTGTGACAACAGCAAATGAACAATGAAAAATCTACTACGTACAACAATGACAGTAATTTGATACATTCCAACGAATGTTGGACATTTTGCTGTATTTGCTGTAAACATATAGTTTTAACACGAGGTTGGAAATATTTCCAATTGGAAAATGAGTGTGCACACACAAAAAACGTTTGGGGTATGTTCATGATATTTATTGGTGACAATACGTGTTTACCACAGTTGTATTTGACTCTACCACATGTAACGTAAGAAATGTGACATAGTATTAGTTTGACAGCAAAACTTTTTCACAATGAGTCTGTTCGACATGCGCACATATTTATAAAAACTTGCATGTGGTAGAATCGGATACAACTGTGGTAAACATATATTGTCACCAATGAATATCATGAACATACCCCAAATGTTTTTTGTGTGCAGATTCCTAATTTCGATTGTGATCTCTTAGATGAGAATTTCAAAAAAGCTCGTGATTTCTTCCGGGCTCAAGCCTCCAAAATAAGAAGCGATCCCAAATTTTTTTGGCGTCATGTAAACAGCAAGCCTATATCCAACTCAATTCCTTCAACAATTTCATACAACAATCAATATGCGTCACTTCCAAATTGCAGCACTTTTTTGCCATAAAATCAAATTATTTAATAGAATAATTCCATAAATAACATACTTCCCGGATGAATCCAGATTTTATGCACTTTCACTGCTCAGGGCAAACACATTCGACAATTTTGTTAACTTGATGAATTTGTTGATTCCGTTTTACACAAAAAAGACAACACAAAAAGCAAAAGATTATTTTATTTTTTCATTCTCTCTTCAAAAATCCATCGAATAATATATTTTTTTCTTCACTTTGCTTGCAAAATAATTCACTTTTCAATGTCTATCAGCCAGTCTCTCTGAACACAAAAACAAAATTTAGATTGGTTTGAAAATTTGTCACACTGATATGATTTATGCAGCAAATCGATGCGTATCGATGCTTGTTATTAGACTAACTGAAGAAGATATGCTCGCTTCATTCTACTAATGCCTATCCATAGTGAAAAATACCGATCCATATTGAAGGAAGAATAAGTCGTTTACAGTAGCTGCACAAACAAGCAAAAACTATTCGATGCAAAATGTTCGCATTTAAATGCCACTAAGGCTTTTTTCTCAAATATAAGTTGTTGTTTCGAATTGCTATGTTCAATAGCACGATGGTTTTTCATTTAATCAGCATTCACTGAGTCTATTTGAGTCTATATGTAGTGAATATGGTCTTTGTGATTTTCTGTAGTGTTAAAAATTACCGTTTTGTTAACCAAGCCCGTGAAACCTTTTACACGTAGAAAAAATTCCAACAATCAATCGTCATTTGGATCATATTACATTGTTCACATATAGATTATGAAAAATATATTTTGGTGGATATCCGCTGACATAATCCAATTGTGAAAATTGATTTTTTTTATAGCAAATCGGCATTGTTTTTGACATGAATTAACTTATGAATTACGATTTCATTTCAAACAATCGACAGTGAATAATGAATGAGATATCTTACGTTTCGCTTATAATATATAAATTTTTATCACGGGTGTAGTACAAATCAGTTTCTAACTTCCCGAATGCTAATGCCATCTTTAGATTTTTATCGGCATCTTTGCTAGGAATGCGACGACATTTGCACATAATTCCGTTTTCAATACAAACATTGAGATGGCGTTAGCATTCGGGAGGTAAGAAAACGGCTTTGTACTACACCCGTAATTTTTATAATATTTTTCGACGCTAATTGAACACTTCCAACAATATGATTCAATTTTAACAAGATTTGTAATATTTACAAATATTGCGATTAATGCCATCGAAATTTTGTTTTGTTAAATACTTTGTCATGTGTTTATAACTACAGATGTACTGTTATTAATATTTTAGCCGCTAAAATATCTAATAACAAAATATTTTTAATAAGAGGATTTCTTATTAAAAAATTTTTTAAAAATTTTTAATAACAGGAACTTCTTATTAAATTAATAACACAATATTTTAGTTAATAACATATATTCATTATTATTAATTAATAACAATTTTTGGTCTTTTTAATAACATCCACTATTATTAAAAATGTAATAATAATGCTATTAGATATTTAATAACAAAAAATGTTATTAATATTTTAATAACATTGTTATTAAAAAATATTTTTTGACGCCATTTCCATCGTTTTTGTAACGGAATTATTTATTCCAAAAAAAAAAATCCATTAGTTTCATTGTGACACACAAATTAGCAAGAAAGAACCCAAATTGATTGGAGTTTAATTTTTTTTATTAACAAATGTGGGAGTTTTACTGTATCTTTATTTTTCAAATCTATTGCTATAATTTTTTACTTACCTTATTTTGCCCGATAAGCAAAATTAAAAATGAAGATTCAATTTCATTATTTCAATCTTAAATTCTACTCATTTTTGCAAATATTATTTAAATAAAAATTGTGAAGCAATTGAATGATGTATAGTCTTGCGAATTTTCATGCTTACCAACAATGCTGAACAAATCTCAAATAAATGTTTTATTCAAAACATTCGTGAGATACTAACAAGCATCAAAGCGACATTGCTTTCGTGTATCAATAAACTAAACTGATATTGCATGTAGTTTTTGGTATGCTCTACATTATAAAATAAGCAGGAGTGGATTTTTTTCAATGAAAAATCTCACTTGCACATATATAAGTGTTTCAACTTAAAACTTTTAAGATCATCGTGCAACACTAAATGAAATATATATAGTCTCAGTTTTGACAAAATTGCATAGTCAATTTGAAGAGGTTAAAGAGGTTAAAGGTGTCAAAGAGGACAATTTTGTCCGTCCATCTGTCCGACTTCTGAAGTGGGACAGAAGGACGGACACAAATTTGTCCTACTTTGAAGTGGGACAAAAGGACGGACACAAATTTTTTCGACTTTAAAATAGGACAAAAGGACGGAGACAAATTTTTCCGACTTTAAAATAGGACAAAAGGACGGACACAAATTTTTCCGACTTTAAAATAGGACAAAAGGACGGACACAAAATTGCCTGTCGTTATGACTCTCAATATCAATTCATTTGACTCGTGGATATGATTGTATCAAATCACATTGGGAGCGTTTACGAAATTCTTAGAAATTTAATTACTGTTGATTGATTTTACACAGTGATGGTGTAAACCAATCCATAGATTTATTTCTATTGATATTTCATTCTGCACAATCGTTTGTTTGAAAAAAAAAAATAAAATAAAAATGTACATAATTTCAAAGAAATTCAACTTTTTTTTTTCCAAACTATATTTGAATTCAAACAAAAACATCTTTTTCCAATTCTCAAATGTTAAATACTCAATATAAACCGTATGCAAATTTAGTTTAAGTGTGAACCGTATTTAAGAGTATCGCATTTGATCGCATTTGATATTCTCCATATTGACAACAGAGCCATTTTGAAATTAAACATTGTTTATTTTTTGAAATTCGTTATTAATTTTTTTGTGGTTAATTCAAGCCCGTGTCAAAAAAAAGTGACTGACTGACTGAACAGCTTTAGCTGGTTCAAGTCAACTAAGTTAACTAAAAGCAGTCGGTTAATTTGGGACGCGTTTGTTGACTATGATATGATTAAAGTTGATTTAAGTTATATTATTTGTATGGAATTTTACATTTCAGTCAGTCAAAATGTCTCAAATATTGTCAAAATGTCTCAATAAGTTAACTACCTAGTTAGCCAATATTTTTTGACACGGGAGTAAACAGTTATTTGAATATTTCCATCGAAAATTTTCATCAATTTTCGCCTAAAATTTTTTTTTCTGCACGTTTCGCACAATTTTGTACAAAAAAAATCTATCGCACAAAATGTTTGAACATTTTGTTCCGTCGAACATATTTTTTGTTGAAAAAAATTATCAGTCCAAAATACAAAAAAAAAAAATTTCTTTGCGAAAATTGTGCGATTGACACCTTCGTTGTGAACATAATTCAACCAAACCACAAAATTTAGCACTTCTTAAAATTTGTACTGGCTGCCGTATGTTGTAACAATAAAAATCATTCATTGAATTTATTTCATTTTCTAAGTAATTGCGGTCATTAAAACACTTTTTGTGATATTTCATTTTGATCTCAAAAATGTGTTCAATTTAGGACAAAATAAGTGTCCGTCCGTCCTTAAATTGTCCGGATAATGAATATGTCCGTCCGTCCGTCAATTTGTGTCCGTCCTTTTGTCCCACTTCAAAGTCGGAAAATTTGTGTCCGTCCTTTTGTCCCACTTCTAAGTCGGAAAAATTTTTGTCCGTCCTTTTGTCCTACTTCAAAGTCGGAAAAATTTGTGTCCGTCCTTTTGTCCCTTTTATTTGAATTTTTTTCCTTTTTTCCTATTTTAAAGTCGGAAAAATTTGTGTCCGTCCTTTTGTCCCACTTCAAAGTAGGGCAAATTTGTGTCCGTCCTTTTGTCCTATTTTAAAGTAGGAAAAATTTGTGTCCGTCCTTTTGTCCTATTTTAAAGTAGGACAAATTTGTGTCCGTCCTTTTGTCCTACTTCAAAGTCGGACGGACGAACACGAAATTTCAGAAAATGTCCGTCCTCTTTGACACCTTTAAAAGAGGTTATTCAAAGGTTTTATGAATTGAGCGATGATCGATGTGAATTCAAAGAGGGTGTACCTGGTCTACAGGTGTTTTGTCACCTATAAACATTTTTTTACCTACTTAAAAGAAATAATTACAAACGGATACCAATAAGTATATGTATTCGTTGTTTACTGTACCAGTGTCCATCTGTTCTGTGGATATGTTTTGGTATCTGTATACGATTAAATTATAATAAAAAAGAGAGTAAAAATTTCACGAACACATGTACAAACATACAGGTATCCGTTGAGGACGGATACTTCATACGTTATGTGATGATTTTTTTTCAAATTTGAAAAATCACAGATACATGTACATACAGATATCCAATAAGAACGGACAATTCTAAGGTTATGTTATGTGATTTTTATCCAACTGTACGGATACCAAGTGGGATCAGTGTGCACACGGATATCATAGATGTTATTTGACTGATGGATATCTGATTGGTGATATGAAAAATACACATGACGGATTAGTCATCATATCCGTAAATATGACGGATACCTTTGGGGGCCAAAAAAAAATTCCAAATATATTTATTATTCCTGCCAAATTGTCCTCATGTCAACATGGATTTGTCTCGAATAGGAACATTGAGACGAACATAATGGAATTAACAACACTAGCTCATGATGCGTTCTAGAAAAGGGCTCAACTCGATGTCTTTTACGCCGATATCAGCAAAGCCTTTGACATAGTCAACACTAATAAACTTATCAAGAGGATGGCTAAATTTCAAATTTCCAACTGCTCTCTAACATGGCTATTTTCTTATCTAAACGATCGTAAGCAATATGTAAAATTTGGTGCATCAAGGTCCGAATTTTTTGATGTCTTGTCCGGAGTCGGGCAGGGCACAATCCTTGGCCCGCTGCTATTCATTGCTTTCTTTGATGATTCGAATATAATGCAATCAGATGGTGTACACAATTTGAACTTTGCAGACGACAAAAAACTAGCCGTGACAGTTAAAACGTAAAAGGATTCCATTATGCTGCAATCTGCAATTGATGAATTTATTAACTGGTGCAACTTGAATGACTTAAAAGTTAATCATTCAAAATGCAAAATAATTTCATTCTACATCAAACGCACACCAATATTGAATGACTACACTATTGGCAATCAAACAATCGAACGTGGACGAAATACTTGACCTCGGAGTGTTATTGGACAGAAAATTGAGCTTCAATTCGCACATTCAATTCATTTGTAACAAAGCAAATGCAGCGTTCAATTTTTTAAGAGTCAGTCGTTCTACTTCGATAAGGAAATCGTTAACATTTTATACATGGCACTAGTTCATTCAAATCTTGAGTTTTCAAACTTGATTTGGTCACTATATAGTAGTAAAAAACTTGTCGACCGAGCTCAGAAACAAATCGTAATGCTTCTAAATGGTGATTTTCTTCGGCGTCTTATTGGTGACTATGTTCTTCAACCATATGAGGAGCGTTACGAAAAGTTTCACCTGTCAACACTTGTTCGTGGTAGAATAAACGCGGCTGTTTTGTTCATTCATTCCATCATAAGTGGAAGATACAATGCGCCCAATCTTCATTCTCAAATAAATCTGAATGATGGTCAGCGAACACTGAGAAATCCAGAATTTATACGCGTTTTCTTCGTTCACATCAAAAATCCATTTTTCTACAATCGGTATATACTTTCCAACTACTTTTATATAAATTACGACGAACATTTTGTAGATATGTTTTCGAAAAAAATAAAATAAAATGAAAAAACACTCACAACAAGTGTCTTTGAGAGAAATAAATGTATGCACTGCAAGTGTTTGCTTGACAATAGCGGGTAAAAATCAAAGTAAGCTATACATCTCAATACAAAAAATAATGCCGCATCGCTGATGAACGTGATCAATTGAAAAATAGCATTTGTTCATATATGGGTGTGAAATTTGAATTTCAACGGTTTTTCTTCATAAGACATTGCACGGTGCGCAGTAAAATACTGTTCGCATCCAAAAAACTATACGTTTATTTGCTGGTGTTAGTAAATTGACATATTCATTTGGACTAATTCAAAACTCATTACACAAAAAAAATCTGCAAATAAAGTGTTCTCGTTTTCCGATGCAATATAATATTTACATTTTAAGAAACCAATTTGAAATATTTTTCCACAAAAATCAAAAATCAACAGTAAAATTAAATGTTTGGTCCGCAATGAATCAACAACGAAAAAAATCAAAAAACGAGAATTCAATTTCGCAGAAATCAAGAAAGCATTTCAAATGTTTGGGTGAAAAAATATTGCCGGGGTTTTGAAGCTTTATTACGAGTGCGATATTTGTCATTCAAATATCAATGGACAAAAAGACTCTAATTTGGCATCACACTTATTACATAAACATCCAAAACTTTACAAAGAATGCAGAAGTAAAGAAAAAGATTCGATTACACTCAAACGACATAAACTGTTGCAAGATTTGGTCGAAATTGTTGCAGTGAATGGCCGCACATTTACACATATTCAAGATTCAGGATTTTTATCAATAATTCGGAACAAACTGGAAAAATTTAATTCTGCTGGTTGTGGATTGAATTTAGCTCATAGTAATCTGATATTGAGCTAACACGCGAAACAAATCAAGTTTCCACGCAATTACAAATTGATGACGATTGGACTGATGAAGAAATAAATGACCTACTGAAAGATATGAATCAATGTACAGAAACCGAAGCTCTTGAGACTACGTTAAATGATGTTATTTTGAGAAACCATGGAAATTTATTATCCATTTGTAGTACACAAATGGCGACTGAATATGATCTTAATGTGCTATGGGATATTACCGGCGTAAATTGCTGGGCACACACTCTTCAATTGGCCGTTCATGATGCTGTGAAACGACTCGCACGGAAGCATAGTAACATAATTGACCTTTGTCGTCAGGTTGCAAAAGCATTACGTTTAGGTTCTTATCAAAATGAAATGACTACTCAATGTATGAACTATCGATTACCACGATTAGATGTTTCCACACGTAGGGGATCAACATATAATATGGTAAAATTTCAATATGAATTAAAATTTGTTTATGTGTTTATCCATTGATTAAATAAAATTTTTCATATTCTTTCAGCTTCAAGATACATTGAATTGTAGAAAAATCGTGGAATATTTTTCAGCCGACAAAAATTTCAAAGCGTTTCAATTGTTGAAGAAAAAATTGTTGATTTTAAAAGAGATGGCTTTCGTTTTGGGTATTGTTCATAAAGGAACAATTGCCCTTCAATCAAAAACACTGACGCTTTCCGATGTATATGCCAATTGGTTGAAATAACAGCTGCATTTGAAGGCTTGCATCGATTTGAAGAAAAACTATAGAACAGATTTGGCTAAATATTTGCCAAACGAGGTCAATGATCGGAAAAATGTAGTTTTTAATAATCCATTAATGGCAAGCGTTTTATTTTTGGACCCAAGGTTTAGATCACAACCCAAGAAAAAAAATACTCCAAAAGTACACTCAATGACATTGAGTCAATGTACGCTATGTTTCAAGCGTATGCCAATCGACACGGTTTACACACTGTTTTTTGGCATACGCTTGAGCAATGAGGCAAATTATGGTGATCGACAAAACTTAACGCCCTCTATTATTTCTAGTATTTTTTTTCTTGGGAAATCATTCGAAATGAAAGTAAAAAATCGATATTTGGCGTCTGCTCATTGTTTTAAATATTGTTAACGCCACAAATTCAGAAACAATCATGAACATAAGTGATAAATCTACGAGCTCAAACATTAGTTTTGAATTTCAGAGATTACCGCTAGATGGAACTGTCTAATGTACTTAAGAATGTGTGGCATCTGACCACACGACGTTTGACATTCGTTCATCAGAACGAATGTCGAAACGTCAAGTGAAATTGAGCAAATAAAATTAAACTCAGTTGCGTTCTAATCACGAAACGAATCACACGTCTTTCCATTACTAAACATTGGTCCTTCGAATAAAAAAAAAAAAAAACACAAAGACCGACGCCATTTTTTCGCCAATTGGCTTGAGCAGATGTGCAGACAAATTAAGTGCTGATTTCTATGGAAAATTGTTGGTTTGCGGGCAGAAAATCAATAAATTGAGCATATTTGTGGAAAAACGTAATTATTTCGTGCAGAAAAGTCAATTATCACACAAATTTGGGAAATTTGAGCAGAAAATTGATGAAACGTGTGGAATTAATAAAGATCATTTTTTTTTCTCACGCAATTGTTGGCAAATCGCATGGATGTCAAGTAAAATCAAGTGATTCGGTGCAGAAAATACAGAATTTATTCGATTTGAGCCGATTTGAGCGAAAAACAAAAGAATTGGATTGAAAAGAGCAGATTTGCTGATTAACCTTTTTATGTGGATAATTCAATCTACGCATCAAATTCACAAACGTGCAATTCGGGTGCTGCCATTTTCTACTGCATTGCGCAAAGAGCTCATATAGCGTTTTTTTTTTGTTTTCATTGCGTGCTGATTTAATCAAATCATCTAAAAAAAAAACCCGAAATGAAGCCATTTCTTCGTCGTTTTCGAGCCAAATTGAGCGAAAAAACGAATTCAAGCAGCCAATCAATCAAATTCGTTGGATTATTTTTCTATTCGTCGCATATTGGTAATTTTTTCATTTGGGTGCCATTTTTTCTCATCGTGTCGTGCGGAAAATAGCTGATTCAATCATTTTTCAGATTTTTCATTAAAAAAAAAAAAAAAATCAAAGTGAAAAAGAGCGGATTTACGGTTTTTCTGATTGGTGCAGATAATTTTATCAAAGCAATAAATTCGTATTGGAAAATCGACAATAGAAACGCATTGTAAAACAAAGTACCGCTATTTCAACAAAGAGCTGATACAAACATCGTTGTTGGTGCATTTTGGGCCGCCATTTTCTACTGTATTGCGTAAAGAGCTGAGGCAGTATTGTTGTTGTTTTCATTGCGTGCCGAAGCAAATTGGAAAAAAAAAGAAAACCAACAACAACAATCAAAACCGAAAGACGTTTAGCAATTTTGTGTTTTTGTTCTTTTCGATTTGAGCCGATTCCAACAGTTTAATCAATTTACACAAAAAAAAAAAAAACAGCAAAACGTAAGGTGAATTGTGAAAATCTGAGCCTATTAAAGAAAGAACAATGAACGTAAATTACCAAAATCGTCGTCGTACACATGCCAACGCCATTAACAGAGCGAAATTATACACACAATCGCGTGTGTGTACAGATGCATCGCCGATGCAGCATCGGTGATAGAGCTGGAAACACAGCTGAAAAATCTGAAATCAGCCTTCGGAAATTTCACCGAAGAACACCAAAAAGTGGTACAGGATTTGCCAAATGACCTATTCGACAGCCAAGACAAATACTACGAAGAAATGAAGGTCATATACACGAAAGCAACAACGAAATTGCGTGAGCGGATATATGAAATGGAAATGGTGGAAATGGCAATCCGAAAAGAACGTGAAACGGCACAATACGCCTCAAGTGCAGAAAAACCAACAATGCAAGAGCAAACAAAGAAAGCCGTAGAAGATGCAAAAGAAGATGTGCTGGAAATGGACTTCACGGAACCAGACAGTAACTCAGAGGATGCTTCGATGCACGAGCAAACAAACACGGTTAGCTCGCAAGTTGGCATAGCAAGTACGAGCGACCTACGACGCGATTTACGCCAACACTTGAACACACGCAGAATCCCAAACCAACCAAGTGCCGTAGTGCGGAAATTAATTTGCAATTGCTGTGCACCTAGGGGGAAATGACTCGCAGCGAATCCCAATTTATTTGCAAAAATATGATCAAAAATTTAAAGATTCGCGTATTATACTTGAAAATGAATAAAAGATTCGCAAGGATTCGCATTTGATTATGTGTTAAAAAGATGCGCATAGATACGCTCGCAATTGCAAATCTCTTCGTCAACTTCACATGTAAATGAAGATTCGTAAGACTCGTAAGATTCGTGAAAATGCTTCGATTTCTCTAAAATTTTGAAAAGATTTGCAAGAGTCATTTCCCCCTAGCTGTGCACGCGTTGGCCATCCGATGTCAGCATGCAACATTTTCAAAGCAAAAACGCCGGAACAACGGTGGAAAAAAGTGCGGGAACTGGGTGTGTGCCAAAATTGCTTCTCGCCAACGTGGCTAGAGCGCACACCACACCGTTGCAAGGTCCATGCAAGTGCGGTCGATGGCACAACTCGTTGCTTTGCGGTGCGCAGAGCCGTCGATGAGCCGAACCACAATAAAAATCAATTCAAACCTCAACCACAGACAGTCATTAGCCATAATTCAGACAGAGCAGTTGTGCAGCAATCAATTCAAAATTAGTTTAAACATTTTTTCCTTTTTCTAAAACTTAAAATTTTTTTTTTTTTTTTTACAATTTTCTGATTTTGTTTTCTATCTATTATAAATTATAATTGAGAAAAAAAAAAAAAAACGTACTCTAAATATACTTGAAGATAAGAGCCGAATGTGCTGAAAAACCAAATTAAATTGTGATTTAATTTAAAAGAAAAAAAAAACATTGAATTTGTTAAATTTAAGAGCAAAATCAATTTTCGTATTTAAAAATAGAGAAAAATCCTTGAATCGCGGTTGAGCTGTTTTTTTTTTCACGACAAAGTAAGTATTTGTGTCACTTGCTAAATTTCAGATTGAGAGCGGATCGAGATTGGAAGAATTGGGCAAATTTTTGTCAGTGGACAAAGAGCCAAATTGGAAAAAGTGCAGTTGGTTACCACGTTGCAAAAAATAGAAAAAAAAAACGCGCTATCAAGTGCCGATTCACAGTTAACACAATCAATCGATTGTTCAAAGTAAAATGGAGCTGAATCGCAGAGAAACACAAAGAGCAATTATTGTTCGTGCGCAGAATTTCGTAGAAAGCGACGTTTTTGAGCATGCCGACCTAACGGGCCTGAAAGAAAAAAAAAATGGTTAGTAACGGCTTTTGAGCGGTATAATGAAGAACATTTAGCAGTCGTCGAAAATGTAGCAGACGATGCTGGTTTACAGGTGCAGAACGATGCTGCTGCGGCAGTGGAAGATATTTATCTTCAAACTTTGACACGCTTCTCAGCTAGAATTGAAGAATTGCAAGCCGAAATTGATGAGCAAAACCGTGCGGATGAACGGCAAAATAACAATCGTGCAGAGCCAGTAGTACAAGTAGTCGAAAACCGAAATCGACAACCAGAAATTCAATTAGAGCGGATTAAATTAACGGTTTTCTCTGGTGAGCAAGCAGATTGGAGCGAATGGAAAGCAATGTTTGAGAGTTTGGTGCATAACAACATTCAATTGAATGAAACACAAAAAATCCATTATATCAAAAAATCGCTCGACGGTGCAGCAAAAAGCATTTTGAAAGGATGGCAAGCAATTGGCCATAACTATCAATCGGCATATGATGCAGTCGTGCTCGTTTTTGAGAACAAGTATCGCATGGTAATGGCACATTTGAGCGAATTGTTCCGAATTCCAACATTGCAACAAGAAACGTTCGCAAGCCTTCGCAATATGATTGACACAACAAATCGAGTCATGAAACAGTTAGAAGTGGCTGGTTCACCGGTTGATTGTTCGGATGCCACCAAGAACGTTAAGTTATTGGGAAAACACAAAGACTTGAACGAAATGCCGACAGTCAAAGAAGTGCTGGCATTTTTGGAAAAACCTGCGAGAAGCCAGGTCAATTTGAATCAAACTACAGGGCAAATAAACAATCAAAAAAATGAGCAGAAAGCATTGAGTACGAGCACCAACACAAAACCCAAGTACAAACCATATCAAAACGGTAAACCGAATCCAGGCAACCAAAACTCAAATGAGCAGAATCAATTAGGCTGCCATCATTGTAAATTGCCACATCCAATGGCTCGTTGTTTAAAGTTTAAAACAATGCCTTTGGACATGCGCAGAAATAGAGTAAGAGAATTGAATTTGTGCCTAAATTGTTTTTCGCCAAATCACAGAGCAGGATCGTTGAGCTGTAAGGCAAACTCATGCAAGTGCGGTAAAAATCATAACTCATTGCTGTGTGGAATACACAGGAATACTATGCCAGTGAATGTCATCTAAGAGCAGAATCGTAATTCAGACGTACAATATCCTAGGGGCTTTCATGTCCATAAAAATCTTGAATGATTCGCACAAATCTCTGTGATTCGAATCTTTTTCATACTATACATAAAATGACTCGTAAGATTCGTTACGCGTAACAGAGATTCGTACATGCGCCTATATAAATTACATGCAAAGACTCGTAGAGATTCGAATCACAGTACATATTTATACGAATCATATTTTAATATTTCTCTGTTGCTATTTACATAATTTTCAATGTCGGCAATCACTTCAGTATCAATTGCAACAAAGATGTTTCGGTGTGGAAACAACATTCTTTCAAAATTTGCTTTTAATCAGGTGGAAAAACTTCTGTAGAAATCTTTTCTATTTCCGAAATTAAATTTGCCTAAAAATCACAAACACACAATAAATATTGAAATAAAATTCACGGTTTAAATTAATATGTTATACCATTTTATATTTTTGCGTACACAACACACTATAAAAGCCTAAGTAATATTACATTGTAAATAGCACAAACATCAAACTGAGATTCGTAGAAGATTCGTACGAATCTCAATGACTCGCATGATTTGCAAGATTTGTTGGACATGATTGCCCCTAGACAATATCAACCACCAAGCCCAGGAAACAATAGAACACCAACAAGCAATTGGTCCAACAATGTAAACGGAGAAGAGGATTTTTAATTTCGCACCGTAGATTAACTGTGTTGGCTACTGGTCGCTTAAAATTATACAACAATGCAGTAGCTTTTATTTTCGTTTGAGTACTATTTGATACTGGTTCGGAAGCAAATCTAATAACAGAAAAATGTGCGAACAGAGCAATGCTATCAAGAGAAAAGTTTTCGGTTGAAATGGAGGGAATTACTGGCACTCAGATAGTTAATTATGGAATGGTGAATACGCGAATAGCACCATGGTTCGATTCAATTCGGGAATTTTCGTTGCACAAAACATTTATCGTTATGAAAAAATTGCCACCGGCGCAGAAAAATGAATGCAATGCATCTGATATTGCATCATTCGAACATTTGAAAAAGGCAGACCCATCTTTCCACAAGGCTGGAAACGCTGACTTGATATTAGGAATCGAAACATGGAGTGACATTATATTAAGTCAGGTTATTTGGAGTGGAAAGGGTCTGTGCGCACAGCTGACAAGGTTTGGTTATGCAATTTTTGGCACAATAAAGGCCACACCAAATCTAGCAGCTACAGTTTGGTGCGGAAGATCAATTATAAATGAGCAGAATAGATGCAAATTAGATGAGCTAATTCAGCGTTTTTGGGCAGAAGAAGAGCTGAGTGAAGAGCCAGTACTATCAGACGATGATCAATTGGCAATAGAAATTTACAAAAAGACAACGAAAAGAGCGGATGATGGTAGATTTATCGTGAGATTGCCGGTGAAAGAGGGTGATATTGAGCTCGGGGATTCAAGAAGAATAGCATTGGATCGTTTCTATCAATTAGAACGTAGACTTGAATGGAACCATGAATTACGGGAAAAGTATTGTGCAGCAATGAGGGCAGACATTGAAAGTGGTCAAATGAGACTGGCAACGGCCGCCAAACCAAAGGGTATTACATACCACATCATCCAGTTACTACGAAATTTCGCATTGTAATGGATAGGAACTGTTCAAGTTCGAACGGAAAATCTGTAAATGACATACAATTAGCTGGTCCAAACTTACAAGAGAAGTTGGAAACCATTATCAGGAGATTCAGATTTCACAGATTTGTGCTGTCAGATTCACAGATTTCACAGATTTGTGTCACATGTGCTGACAACCGTGACGTTTGGAATGAAGTCCAGTCCGTTTATCGCATGTCAAACAATGCTGCATTTGGCCGATATTTATCAAGAAAAATATCAATTAGCCGCACGAGCGACCAGAAACGAGCGATATGTTGACGATTTTATGTCAGGCAGCGATACGATAGAAGGAGTAATCGAGCTGTATCACCAATTGATAACAATGCTAGCAGAAGCCCAATTTGGTTTAGATAAATGGAAAACAAATTGCCAGCAATTATTAGAGCTGATCAATAGCGATTTACCGCAAAATCGTGAACCTCTTCAGTTAAGTGACGAAGCCACATCTATTTTAGGATTGATGTGGCAGCCGAACAGTGTTTTTTTCACCTTTAAAATAGACGAACAGTGGAGCAGTAGTAAACCGGTAACGAAACGTTCGGTTTCAAGTGCAGTGGCAAAAATTTACGATCCTAGTGGATATTTAGCGCCTTTGGTAATTACAGCCAAATCTTTCTTGCAGCAACTATGGAAATTTAGCCTGCAAAGGTATGAGCCAATTGAGACAAATTTAAACGACAAGTGGAGATCGTTTTATGAAGAGCTGTCTGCAATCAACGGAATTGCTATTCCAAGGTGGATTCAAACCACCAAAGGCAGAGAATTAGAGCTGATCGGTTTTTCCGACGCTTCAGAGCTCGGATATTGTGCAGTAGTTTACGTGAAATGCTCGAGCGGAAAACAAATATGGTGTAACTTGTTAACAGCAAAAACAAAAATAGCACCCATTAAGACATTAACTATCCCAAGATTGGAATTATGTGCAGCAGAATTATTATCACGATTGATAAAGAACGTGCAGTTGAAATGTAATTTGGATTACGTTCCATATAAATGCTATACGGACTCAAACATAGTCTTAGCATGGATCAAGAGTTGTCCATCAACCTTGAAAATATACGAGGGAACGCGTGTAAGGAAAATTCGGAGCAATACATCACAAAATAACTGGAATTATGTGAACACAAAGCACAATCCAGCCGACATTGGCTCCAGAGGAATGAAGTCAAATGAGCTAATTAAGAATAAATTATGGTGGAGCGGACCAGAATTCTTATTTGAACCATCACTTCAGAGTAATATGGTTGTGCCGGTACTGACAGCTACAGACAGTAAGCTTTTAGAAAGTGAGCAGAGAAGAAAAGTCACAGTAAGTGTGGTAAGAATGGCCAGTCAGCTGGCAGTGGGAGATGTATCACTGATAGATCGATACAGCTCTCTCGGAAAGATAGTGCGGATCACAACATACGTAATGTTGGCGGCGCGGAAACTTTTGAGATTCAATCGTGATCAAACGAATGAAAGAGATAGCTCAACAGGCCTATCAAAGGTGGAGATGGAAAGGGCTATAAGTTATTGGGTGCGCCATGCACAATCGCAATTTTATCGTAAGGAATTGCACGATCTCGAGACAAGTGATCAAGTTGAGAAAACGAGCGGATTGGTAAATATTTGTCCATTCATCGATACGGACGGAATATTGAGAGTAAAGGGCAGATTGTTAAGCACAGAAGTTAGCTATGACGAGCGTCATCCGATTATTTTACCATCTGAATCACGACTAGCAAAATTATTACTAGAAGAAGCGCATCGTGAAACACTTCAGTTGATGCTGCACTATGTAAGGTCCAAAAGTATTGGATTGTGGGTGCAAAAAGAGCAGCAACCAACGTGGTAAAACGGTGCTTGAGATGCATTCGATATGCACACCATGATCACAAACAACTCATGGGCAATTTGCCACGAGAGCGGACGATGGTTACACGACCCTTTGCTCACTGTGGTGTGGATTATTTTGCCCCACTACGCGTAGTGAAAAGATTTGAGGGCCGATGTAAGTCCATAGATACGGGCTACGGAGCAGTATTCGTGTGCATGACCACACGAATGGTACATATAGAGTGTGTATCAGATATGTCCACGGACAGATTTTTATGAGCAGTAAGGGAGTTCAGTGGAAATTCATTACACCACGCGCGCCGAACCAGGGGGGTTTGTGGGAAGCGGCAGTCAAATCGACCAAGCACTACTTAAAGAGAATGCTTCTAAATCACGTGCTGACTTTCGAAGCGTATCAAACACTATTCGCAAAAATAGGATCGGTGCTGAACAGACGACCGTTAGTGCCTGTTTCGGACAACCCAACCGAGCTGAATTATTTAACGCCAGCACACGCTGTGATTGGTGAACGGATTGTTCAACCATTGTGCGGAAATCTGAATATTTTACCATTGAATCGGGTCAAACAACAGAAGATGCTAGACAAGATTCAACAAGATTTCTGGAGCATTTGGAGAAAAGAATACATCGGTCTGATGCAAAATCGCTACAAGTGGAATCGTGCAGAAAGAAATGTGCAGGTCGGAGACTTAGTACTGCTGAAAGAAGACAACGTGCCACCCGGTGTGTGGCCAGTAGCTAGAATCTTAGAAGTCTACCATGGAGCGGATGGTTTAGTGCGGTCGGCAAGGATACGAACGCCAAGGAACGATTATGTGCGGCCTATATCAAAATTAGTGCCGATACCACCGAGAGAAAATGAATAAAATCAATTTTCAGTGTCGCTCAACTCAACTCAACTCAACCCAGCTGAGCTACCAGACTGTGCAGAGATCCAGACAATGAGGAAAGACTAGGAGGCTATCAAACAAAATTAGTTTAAGATGTGAATTTTATTATTTGAAAATGCGTAGAGAAGAATGTTGAAGAAAATAAAGAATTAATTTGTTGTTTGTGTATTTTGAATAAAGCCGTTATGTAGAACTCAATCATTCCAAATCAACACCAAATTTTGAGACATTTATCGGTATAATAATCATTTCCACTGCTTCTTTACCGGCAGATATAGTTGAGAATTTATTTATTTATGATTTGAAATAGAACGGATCTTCTGAATTATACACAGTTGTGTAAGGAATTCAGAACTGATGAGGTGTACAAAACTTGACGTGCGAAGCATACAAAATTCAGATTAATAAAAAGTATCAAGAAGACGGACATTAACAAAAAAAAAGCAACCATCATCAAAAAATCAAACGTATATAAGGTCATAAGCAAGAAAAATAGTAAAAACAGATACTGGACTTGCTTGAAATGTGGGATTAACAGCGCAGAATACGGACATGTTTCTAATTTGCGAGTTCATTCAAAAAAAAAAAACATTTCGGTGGACAGCATGTTAAATTATCGAAAGAACAGTTAGTAGAAATGAATCAGTCTATTAGACAAATAGATGAAAGAGACGAGAAAGACAATGGATCGGATATGAACACAAATCCCATTCTTGAATCTGACAAACAAATATCGAATATTGGTACGAAAATCAAAGAAAAAAATAACCTCTTTGTGAAGATTGAATCCGATGCACCCAATAATTTGCTACAAACAGGTAAAAATTGTCTGCAAAATCGAACACACACTTTGGTGGAAGAACACACACAAAAAAACGCGGTTTATGTACAGCAAAATGTGGTAACTTGGCTGAGTGCGGTGCATTTTTTACTGATTGCGGTTAAATTTATTCTGTTTTGTTGGAAAATATATCTTGTATGTGACCGCATTCAACATAAAATTGTCTACAAATGTAACTCAATGCAGTATTGAACATGTAGATGGCGTTAATTTTGCATGGATTGTGGTAACTTAATTAATATATTTTCCGACCAAACAGAAGAAACTTAACCGCAATCAACGAAGAATTCACCGCACATAGCCAAGTTACCGCAATTGATTTAGCATCAACCGCGTTTTTATTTGTGTGAAGTATTCCTTTAACAGAAGATCAAGAGATTATGCTTGATAAAAACAACGATTCGATTCTGTTCAAATGTGGTAAATGTGATGAACCTCGCATCGAATATTTGGACCGTAATATGGTGCGTGTTCGGTAGCGTGATATATTTATGAAATGAAATACGGTTTTTCTATTGTCTTGCAATATTTGTGTGTTTTATTGATCTTTTCTTTCTGAATTGTAACTCTCAACTGGACTTATATGCTAAGACGGCAGCGTCTCTGCTGCCGTTGATATTGTCGTGTATATTCGATGCTGTGACAGAGTATATATTGGTGTGATTGTGTGAGTGTGTATGTTTGGTGTGTATCGCTTCTAACAGTGCGAATTCACTTACGTAAACAGCACTTTGGAGGAATCGATATGGAATTATTAGATCATCAACAACAAGAACTTGAAAGATCAATTGAAATTTCTACAAGTAACAAAGCTATCGGAATGTGTATGGTCAAAATTGATAAATCCGAAATCGAGAACTATACTACTATTAACAATGCTACTGTGGTCAATCAATCGAAAGGAAAGGACTCATCGATGAAGATAAGACAAAAACTCATTTCAAAATATTCCGCAAAGGTGGGGGCCGCTAATTTCTGGAGAAACAATTCCTGATTAATTCGAAATAATTTATAAAAATGTAGAAATAATTCCTATTGAAATAATTCCTATTGAAATGATTTCTATGAATTATTTCCATGGAAATAATTTCTATGAATTATTGCCATGTTAATAATTTCTATGACAAATTTCATGGCTCCTCGTTGAGTGGCTCTCTCAACAAAACAAAAGAAAACATGTAAAGAACATACGATCTCGGTTAGCTCATTAAAATTGTATAGTTTTCAATAAACCCGACATCAATTGAAAAGAGTGAAGTTTTTTTTAATATCTCAAATAAAATATGTATTTTGTGTCAATCTATTTGGAATATAATAATTTAATATTTAAGAGTTTCACAAAATCCGAGATCAATTTTTGCTCAATTAATTGCCTTCAAACATGAATCTACATGCGATTTGCAGTATGGACATGTGGGTTTAAAATCATTTTCGTCATTTTCATCGAACGTAGTGTCTGCCATTTTTTCCATGCATTGTATTCTCCATAAAGACCAACAAGCTTCGCATGTATGTTGGTGGCGGCATGGTAATAGAATTACAGACTTCTTGTTTTTACAACATATTATACAGTCCAAACTTTGCACATTGGCAGTTTCCTCATTATTTATTATATTTTGTATTCTTTTCATCAAATTCACAATGACATTTCCATTTCTGGTCACTCGAGAAAAAAATTCCAAATTGTGATTATTCTCAATCTCATCTGAAGACAGATCAGATATGGGATTTTTATCAATGACCAAATTGTTCCGAGATCTTGATTGAATTCGTTGGCGTGTGTTGGGATGCTCTGTTCTCAGTGTGTTTCTATCCATTTCAATAGTTTCGTCACATTCATTTGATGCTAAGTCTATATTCGAACATAATAATCAATTGAATTGCACACAAAAAGTAAAAAAAAAAAAATATTCTCAATGGTAGTCTGAAAGAAATACCTGAAAAAGATTCAATTCGAGACCTCGTCGACTGTGGCAAAGGAGTAGCATTGCTCCGAGATCTGGTTTGAATTCGTTGGCGTGTGTTGAGATGCTCTGTTCTCAGTGTGTTTCTATCCATTTCAATAGTTTCGTCACATTCATTTGATGCTAAGTCTATATTCGAACATAATAATCAATTGAATTGCACACAAAAAGTAAAAAAAAAAAAATATTCTCAATGGTAGTCTGAAAGAAATACCTGAAAAAGATTCAATTCGAGACCTCGTCGACTGTGGCAAAGGAGTAGCATTGCTCCGAGATCTTGTTTGAATTCGTTGGCGTGTGTTGAGATGCTCTGTTCTCAGTGTATTTCTATCCATTTCAATAGTTTCGTCAGATTCATTTGATGCTAAGTCTATATTCGAAAATAATAATCAATTGAATTGCACACAAAAAGTAAAAAAAAAAATATTCTCAATGGTAGTCTGAAAGAAATACCTGAAAAAGATTCAATTCGAGACCTCGTCGACTGTGGCAGAGCAGTGGCATTGCTCCGAGATCTTGTTTCAATTCGTTGGCGTGTGTTGAGATGCTCTGTTCTCAGTGTATTTCTATCCATTTCAATAGTTTCGTCAGATTCATTTGATGCTAAGTCTATATTCGAAAATAATAATCAATTGAATTGCACACAAAAAGTAAAAAAAAAAAATATTCTCAATGGTAGTCTGAAAGAAATACCTGAAAAAGATTCAATTCGAGACCTCGTCGACTGTGGCAGAGCAGTGGCATTGCTCCGAGATCTTGTTTCAATTCGTTGGCGTGTGTTGGGATGCTCTGTTCTCAATGTGTTCCTATCCACTTCAATACCTTCGTCAGATTCATTTGATGCTAAGTCTATATTCGAACATAATAATCAATTGAATTGCACACAAAAAGTAAAAAAAAAAAATATTCTCAATGGTAGTCTGAAAGAAATACCTGAAAAAGATTCAATTCGAGACCTCGTCGACTGTGACAGAGCAGTAGCATTTCTTCGAGATCTTGTTTCAATTCGTTGGCGTGTGTTGAGATGCTCTGTTCTCAGTGTATTTCTATCCATTTCAATAGTTTCGTCAGATTCATTTGATGCTAAGTCTATATTCGAAAATAATAATCAATTGAATTGCACACAAAAAGTAAAAAAAAAAAAATATTCTCAATGGTAGTCTGAAAGAAATACCTGAAAAAGATTCAATTCGAGACCTCGTCGACTGTGGCAGAGCAGTGGCATTGCTCCGAGATCTTGTTTGAATTCGATGGCGTGTGTTGGGATGCTCTGTTCTCAGTGTGATTCCATCCGCTTCAATACCTTCGTCAATTATCGCTTCAAATTGATTGTCATCGTTGTTTTTATCTGACATTTCTACTACTTTATAAACAGTTCCATCTTCGTTTCCGTACATTTCAACAGTTGTGGCCAATGCAACGTCTTCGATCTCGGTACTTATCTCATTGTCAGCATACAATGCCTTATTCCTAGGGTTTGCCAGTGCATTTAACAGTAATTTAGGATTGTCTTTGTATTCAATAGAAAGTTTGTTTATTAGTTTTGATCTTTTCTTGTAAAATGAGCTCCTTTTATCCTGTTGTTGTGTGCCTTTGATATAATTTTCTAGCTGTGTACTAGTTGCAGATTCTATTTTTTGCAAGGTGTCACAGAACAAATAAAAGCTACCGTGCGTTTTAAAAAGCTTATTTACTTTCCCGTTAAATGCTTCCGCGATCGCTGTTGTACGTGTACCCCGCATGTATAAACAAAAATGATAAGGAGTTACAACTTTTATCCATTCATCATAAAAATAATTAATGAACGGAGAAAAAGACTCTTTATCAAGTTTTAGTGCTTCTTTAGATAAATGTCTGAAAGTATTTTCGATATGTTGAAGCGGCAGAAGTGGAAGGCACTGAAAACGACGGAAAATGTCTTTGTAATTTTCATCGTTTTTCACTTTTTCAAATAAATTTGCTAATTTGGACATTTTCCTTCGAACAGCTTGTGTGTAATGAAACCAGCAACCTAAAATATCCATTTCCGATTGAACTGATCTTAACACTTTTTTCATTCCCATTCTCATCCCTTTTTCAAAGTCCATTATAATAGAATTTCCTCTAAGTGGAATTAAATTCGAATGTATGTATTTGAATGCATTTTCATATGAAGCGGTTGTTCTACGTGACATAAGTACATATACCAATGGAAAAGACTGTGAATAAATAAAATCATTTTGAGATCAATGAAAAAGAATAAATAAATATATGACCAATAAAAATATAAATTACTTTGATTCCAAAATTTATATGAAGAATTAGAACTTGTTGCCAAACTCCATTTGGAGTGATGCGGAAAGTACCATCAACGATGAAGAATCTCTCTTCTTCAGTTGTATTTTCTAAAATTAGATTGATTGATTTTGATGATGAAAATATGCAATTTTCGAAATTGTCTGTGACTATGACGTCATTTAAAAAGGGTCCGTGATCTTGAAGCAATGAAAACGCATATGCATCCCTGATTGTATCACTTTCGAATGCCGCCAAAATTTCTTTTCCGTTAGTCGGTGCTTTTCCATATTTCTGTTTACGACAATTGCTTAGTGTTTTTTTGAATTCATCAAACACTTGGGGATATGGTTTTCCTTTACAAAGTGAGTCATTTTGCCAACTAAAATTTTAAAAAATTGATAAGGATACTAAGAAAAAGGAAATTTAAAGTAAATACTCACTCAGCGACAGCCTCCATGTATATTTCATATGGACTCATAGAGACCGGCGCTGTTTGTGCTCGTTGTTTCATCTGGTTGCAGCATTGCATGAACTTAAAATCTTCGTATTGCGATCCATGTGAAGCAAGATGAGTGTTAGATGTGTCTTGATAAGCACTTTTATCTTGCCTAACAAATACTCTTGCTTTGCAACCTTTGACACGGCAAGTATACGATGTGAGTTTAGTTTTTCCGGAATATGAATTTTTATAATATAGTTGATTTTGTTCAAACGCCCACATCAGCTCAGAATTTTGTCTAAAGCCTGGAATGATTTTGTATTGCACATTTCCAAACAATTCCTCATCATTTGATTGTGTCAAAGAGCTTTCTAGCTCTCTTATCAGCTCCAATGCAAAATTATCACTCATTTTTATATTTTACAATGAATAAAATAATTACTATCAAAATTTCAATAAATATCAAAATAAAATATTAAATATAGTAATTTTATTTTCAAATTTAATTGATATTATGAAACCGAGATCTTAATATATTAATGACTCAACATTTTTGATTTTGCAGTTGTCAAAACTCATTTATGATCACTGTCAACTAGAACAGTTTGGGAACTTTTGATATGCATGCACAAGAAAAAATAACAGTGTAATCTGTCAACATATAATAGTGTAAAATGCATGCTCAATCGACTTTTGGAGAAGTCGCCAAAAACAGTGTAAATGTCACAGACATGATATGAAATTCATATTAAGACATAACATAACATAACCTCACACTTTTTCTGAATTGATAAATTACTATATTACATCAACAACCAAAAAAATTAACATAAAATAAAAATGAATTATTCCAAGCTCACTGTAAGTATTGCGATTTACGTCTTAAGTCGAAAATTGTGATTAAATTTTTAAAATTTATGGTTATATTCATATATGTGGTTTTCGTAAAATAGGTGAAACAATTGCGAGTCGAACTGAAAAAATGCAATTTGTCAACTAATGGAAAGAAAGCAGATTTATTTAGCAAAACGAGCTAAACAAAAATGAAAACTGAACTGATCATATTCAGTGTGAATTAAATGAACTGAAGACAAAAATTCAGAATATGTGATTGTTATGATCAATATCTCCAAAATTACAACGAATCATAAGAAGATTGAAATTTTTGTGAAAATTTTAGATGAAGATAAAAATTTTAATTTTTCACTCATAAATCATAAATTAAAAAATTAAGAAATTTCATGTTTTGTAAGCATATAAATTAAGAACAAATTATGCTTTTTTTATTTGGTTGCAACTAATGATGTATCGAAGTGGATTAAATCATCAAAACACTGACGACCTTTTTGACTTTCTGAAGTTTTCTTTTATCAACAAGCGGAATTATTTTCATGTCAATCTTTTTTTTTTATATCTAATATGTACTTATAACGAAAAAATAATGAAATTTTTGGCATTTTGTTAAAAAAATAAGTATTAAAAGGTGAGAATAAATTCTGTATGAAGTTTTTCGTTTCGGATTGCACTGCATTGAATAAATAATAAAAATAAAATGTATGTCTGCAATATGCTCATGCTTCCTTGCACTTAATACGTATTGTCATCATAGATTTTCATGAGTGCACAGAGCACACAGATTACCCCCCCCCCCCTGGCGCTCACTGTAAATTTTACCCTCTCTAATTTTTCAAAAAATTTGATATACCCCCACAACATTTTGCAAGACATTTTTGGACATAATTACATATTTCGTTCAATTGAACGACATTTGAGTATTTTTTTTCAGTCATAACAAAACAATATAAACAAATATGCACACTCTGCAGCATGATACTTGAATATAAACTGTTTATATATTGTTTTGTTATGACTGAAATATTCAGTGAACATAAATATGAAATTTTATCGATAATTTTTTGGCGATCAAAACAAAACAAAATATATCAGCGTTTAAATTATGACTGAGTTCATTATCTGAAACGCTAAAATGAAATCAATTATAAATCATTCATCAATAATTCATCATGGGATCGGTTATGTCAAAAACTTATGAAAGTAATACAAATCATACAACCAATATTAATATAAATTGCTTCAATACGAGTTCGAATGAAAATGATTCTAAAACACAAGACGTTATGAATACAGTGAAAAAAGATTAAATATTTCAAAATAAATTGTGAATAAATAAATAAAGTGAAAAGCGATTAAATAAATTGAAAAAAGTAATATTCTGAATGCAAAAATTGTGATTGACTTTTATATAAGATTTACAACATGCATTTTGCATTACTTTACTCAGTGTTAAATGTAATTTTGATTTCATCAATTAAGTGTGATATATTAATTAACGAAATCAGTGTAATAGACCCAAAAACACTACATAAAAATGAATACATAGAATTAAAATCAGTAAGTGGTACAGAGACTCCATTACGTGGATATAAACTTGTGGGTTTCAATTGCCAGTCAACAACCGGTACCATTGATTTAATCGTTACGTTGTGGAACCTCAAAACAGATAAAAACGGGTTTTTCACCATTGGTGGTTCCGATGTATTGGCCGATTTGAAATTACCGAATGATTACATCAAACTTCGAAGCAGTTTTGAAAAAAAAAATGTGCAAACCATCACAAATTTATTTGGATATAAAAACTTACGGGCAATTGGTTTATTATATGACAAAAAAAAATCAATTCGTTTAAAAATTTCGTTTTAACTGAAAGACAATCGAATATCAAACTGAATAACGACATTGTTGAACAACTAAGAGAATATTTGATCGATTTGGTTGTGTATGGTGAAAAAGAAACGTATAACCAATGCAAATTATTTGAGAAAATTTACGACGAATTTACATTAAAAAAATATATTCTTCGTGAAATATCATCAAACCCTAGAAAAAAAGATATATCCCTTAATCGCTGTGCTCTCGAATCGACCGGTTTCTTGCCGGAAAAATTTAAGTTGGGAAATCCTACACCAGGGAAAGAGAACGATTGTACCGGTCCACATTTTTTATTGGAAGACTTTATTCCAGTGAATGTGACATCTGCTTATGCCATAGACTGTGATGATGTTGATGAAGCAAGCTGTTCCGATCAGCTCACGTGTGCATCATCCATTCAACCAATCAATTGTGATGACAATAATATGATCGATCGGGCAATTCATGATGCAAATGAAACATCAATTAAAGATATTTGTACAACTCAAATGTTGTATCCAGATGGATCAAATATGGCGCTAACAGTAGAGCAAGAAAATAGCCGAAAACGACAAATTGGTGTCGCCAATGATTACTCAGAAGAACTAGTGTGGCAGACAACAAAATTCTTCAGGTTTGTAATCAAGTAATTTTTTAATATTGATTTTTGTATTCATAACTAATATCGTACTGCCATCATATTCATAGAAATGATTGGGTTGAAAAAATGTTAGCACATCAGTCAAATGTGATAGCAGTTGATGAGGTTCAGAAGCATAAAGTTTGGTTCGAGTATTTATTCAACGAAAAAGATCCAGTGAAATCAACATACAGATGCAGACTTTGTTTTCAATATTATGATAAGTTCGGATTACAGCAACGCTATAAGAGCTCTTTCGCTGATGAAACAGGTGTGTTGCGGAAGTTAAAAGCAGACAACAAAAGAGCTATTGCTGAGCATGGAAATACGCCTGGGCACAAAAACGTAATTCAATTACTACAACAACAAAGTGCCAAAAGGTAAATTTTTTTCATTTTTTATAGATATTTTTCAACACTTATAATATTTTTCTAATTTTTAAAAACATTTTGCGTACAGATTTTGAAGACATTCAACGAAAGGAAGAAATTGCAACTGAAGGAAATTTGAAAGTGACCGCAACAATGATCCGAACAGTTTTTATAGAAATAAAGAAAAATATTCCATTCCAATCTCATGTAAGTTTAGTTGCACTGCAAAGAATGCATGGTGTTAACATGGGTTACCATCATTTCGAACAGAGTGGAGCGATTAAAATTCTTGAATCAATGAGCGCCCATATGCATTCATTAATGCTTAAATATATGATATCAAAAAATCTGCCTTTTTCTATAATCCTTGATGGATCGACAGATTCAACAGAAACAAAATATTTGATTATATATTTTCAAATTTTAGAAAATAATATCCCGATTCTGTGCTTTTATAGATTAGTTGAAACATCATCTGATGTAACAGCACAAGGTCTTTATGAAAGCATTTCTAAAGCTTTCCAGACAGAAAAAGTAGATTTAACTAATTACGTAAAACGTAATTTAATCGGCTATGTTTCTGATGGTGAAGCTGTCATGTCTGGCCATCGCAATGGATTATTGAGCCACTTTCAAGCAAATACTGACAACTTTGTGTATGCGGTGCACTGTATGGCCCACAAATTGGAACTGGCTATAGAAAAAGCCTTTAAAACTATTCCGTATTTTAAACAATTTGAAAATTGTATAAATAATCTTTTCCAATTTTACAATTGTAGGGCTGAGAGTTAAAATGGTTTATAAAAAAGTTTAGGGTAAAAACGGTTAACAAATATCATTTACTAGTTGGTGCCAACTTGTTTTGCTAGTTGGAGCCAATTTGCTATATTATTTGGTGTCAATTTGCTTTGGTAGTTGGTGCCATTTAGCTTTGCCAGTTGGTACCAATTCGCTTTGCCAGTTGGTGCCAATTAGCTTTGCCAGTTGGTGCCAACTTGTCTTGCTAGTTGGTGCCAACTTGTTTTGCTAGTTGGTGCCAACTTGTTTCGCTAGTTGGTGCCAACTTGTTTTGCTAGTTGGTGCCAACTTGTTTTGCTAGTTGGTGCCAACTTGTTTCGCTAGTTGGTGCCAACTTGTTTCGCTAGTTGGTGCCAACTTGTTTCGCTAGTTGGTGCCAACTTGTTTTGCTAGTTGGTGCCAACTTGTTTTGCTAGTTGGTGCCAACTTGTCTTGCTAGTTGGTGCCAACTTGTTTTGCTAGTTGGTGCCAACTTGTTTCGCTAGTTGGTGCCAACTTGTTTTGCTAGTTGGTGCCAACTTGTTTCGCTAGTTGGTGCCAACTTGTTTCGCTAGTTGGTGCCAACTTGTTTCGCTAGTTGGTGCCAACTTGTTTTGCTAGTTGGTGCCAACTTGTTTTGCTAGCGATAATCCCCTTTTACTTTCGATCCTGCTTTTTAAAAACAAAAGTATCAATATGAACAACATTTATTCAGTATTATAAATTTAATATAATTTTATTGAAAAAAAGCTCAAATTCATTTGAATAATCAATATAATAAATCATTTAAATGATTAAGCGTAATTTAGAAAGTTAGAGAACTCTAAAGAACAAAATCATGGAATTCGAATGGTGGTACGTCATCACAAAGTAGCCGATAGAGTTTATTTTGTTTTTCTGTCATTAAATTTGTATTTCCAGATTCAATTTTCAGTTTACACTCATCTAATTTATCCATAACATTTATTATTTTTTTTTATTTCATCAGTGATGACCAAATTTTCTTGGTTTGCCAATTCTTCAGGGCTCAACTGATTGCAATGTCGAATCAATTTAGTTAAAATTTCAAAGTAGCTGCTGTCATATTTGGCAATGATTATTTTTTCCATTGTGTTTTTTGTAGAATTTATTATATTTTGATTATGAGCCAATCGTAGATAGAGTTCCTTGGATATTTCCGCTTTATTTGCATTGCACACTTTCTCCTTGTCTGAAAATAATATTTACCAATTTTTGGTACAAAAATTATTCATTGTTATTTATATGTACTTACATAATTGTGTCAATCTATCACTATTTCTTTCATATTTTTCTATAGTTTGAGATAGTCTTCTGAGTGCCTTAATTTTCGATTGAGTTGATTGTGGCATGCTTATATTTGTGTCCACATATCTTTGAAATGATCTAAATTTATATTGTTCATCTTCAGTAAAATCAATATTGACTGACTCTGGCTTTCCATCGTAGGTCTTTTCGTATTTTAAAAGTTGGCTCAAGTACTCAATTTTTTTCTTTCTTTCCATTTTGATCAATTGTTCTTTTTCTATAATGTCTTTTTTAATTTTTTCATTTGCTGCTTGCAATTTTTCTTCTAAATTCTTATGGTTATTTTGTTCTTGTTGACTTATGATTCGATCTTTTTCTATTAATTGTTCTTTTAGTTTTTCAATTTCACTTTTCATTATTTTCTCATTCTCACACATAATTTGATCTTTCTCCATTATTTCTTTTTTCAGTTTTTCAATTTCACTTTTCATTAATCCTTCATTTTCACTTCTGCTTCGATCTCCTTCTATTTTGTCTTTTTTTGATTCTTCATCGTGTTTTCCTTCTTTATCTTGCTCTTCTGAACATTTTTTTTCTTCTTCTTTCTTTGTCCTTTTCTGTGTGTTGTTGTCGCCCTTTTCCTTCCGTGTCCGTTTTTTACCTCTTTCTTCATTTTTTCGAATGACTATTTCATCAACTTGGCAGATTTTATAGTTTGATTTATCGATAACTAGAAGTTAAGAAAAAACTATAATAAACTTAAATAATTGATATAAAGTTATTAATTACCATTCAGACACCGCAATGTAGGATTTTTTAAATATGGTGCCACATATTGATCGGTAGTAAGTATTTTCAAGTCGGTGTTATATACCATTGGTTTATAATGTTGCCAGAATAATTCTTTTGAGATATCGTCAACTTTGAGCCATAAACGCTTTCCATGTTCAAACTCTACTAACGGTAACGAAGCTGGAGTTCGTTTTACCTCGAAGTAGAGATTAAATTTGAACTATAATTTAATAAAGTAAAAACCCATATCAATATCATTTTTATTATATATAATAAAATATTTACCTTTTGCGATGAATTCCACATAGGAAAAAAATTAAATTTAACTGGGTGGTTATCCTTTTGGAAATTTTTATGCTGATAAAGCATCCAACAATCTAGAATCAGAGCTCGATGACGATGAAAGTCTGTTATTTTGTTCAATGATTTCACTAAAATAAATAAATAAAAAAAAAGATGTAATTTACATACAAGATCATTTTTTCAAGGTCAATAATCAAATGATTTCGTATTTTGTTTACAATCTATCAAGAGCAACTAACATAGAGCAAAACGTTAATCTTTGTTATTTTTTCTTAAATTGTTACAACAAAACAATTCACTCTTATTTATTTAAATGTTCAGTGCTTTTCCAAGAGATAAAAAAATCAATCTTACGGTTTGAATTCGTTGGTGGGAATTTCGACTGCAGCTTCATGATCAAATCTTTTTCTAATTCATCATATACAGTTTTTTCATCAAACCAACTCTTATCCTCCGGATCGTCCAAAATCCATGTTCTCCCCAATTTTTCCAGGATATACCTCGAATACTCGCCCTCTCTTTGACTTGGTACTTTACTAAGTCCATTGATTTTTTCAAATGTAAGGTTTTGATCGCTCCAAAATGTTATATATGGCCGAATATAGTATGCATAATCCTGTTCGTCTTCAAGAATAATACTGTTTTTTTCATAATAATTTGGTTTATATCTCTGAAAATGATAATAATATTAATTAATTACGATAACAACAACATTATTAGGATAGACACGCATTAAAAAACTTGCAACAACTAAACAAATTAGAAAAAATTATTGAAAATAAAATAAATTTAATATTGCTTTACGTAAGACTAATTTCCCAATCAATCTAATTCGACAACTTCTCCACAAGGAATAGATTGCCTATGGACTTCTCATGGGTGCTACGTTTCTAAGAAATATAGTGACGATAAGAGCTTTATGATACGAGATGGTTTTGTTCCATAAATTTCAGTCATCTCATTCGCCTCTCCTCTTAGCTGCGTGCTCTTTCATATCTCCTACAAATAGGCGCTCTTTCCGACTATAGAGCAGAGCTGCTATTTGCGTATGTATACATAAAAAATAAATCAATTTCCAATTGATTTTTCTTAGCTATCCGGTAGGAAAAACGCAAAAATAAATTAATTTTTGACTATAGTAAAAAAAATTTCAAGACCTATCAACTGGAGGTGTCAGTTACCCAGGCTGATCCATGGATTCCCAGGATTTGGCCTGCATTCCAAGGCTTCCTGTTTGGAATTTCATGAAAAATTAGTGTAGATAATTTTATGTATATTTTTATATGAAATTCTAAATAGGAAGTCTTGGAATGCAGGCCAAATCCTGAGAATCCATGGATCAGCCTGGACAAAAGACACCTCTAGTTGATAGGTCTTTAAATTTTTTTTACTATAGTCAAAAATTAATTTATTTTTGCGTTTTTCCTACCGGATAACTAAGAGAAATCAATTGGAAATTGATTTATTTTTTATGTATACATACGCAAATAGCAGCTCTGCTCTATAAACGGAAAGAGCGCCTATTTGTAGGAGATATGAAAGAGCACGCAGCTAAGAGGAGAGGCGAATGAGATGACTGATAAATTTACCGGTAATATTTTTCAAAAGAATAATATTGAAAATGTATTTCCTATAGAAGGTTGTATGAAAACAACGGAGAGCTGTTGTATGTGTTTGTTATATGAAACGCACTCACGACAACATAATCACGGCTTCGGATGATTTCATGAAACTGTTTACAATCAATAATCTCCATAGGCAAATGCAGTACGCACAACTCGCAGATACATTTTGATGCGCAATTAAAATCTAGATTAAAATGGACAACAAATATATGTATGAGTCGTGCGTACTGCATTTTACTATAAAGATTATTGATTGCCATTAGACTCTAATGTATGGAATGAAGCGCAGGAATAAGCAAGATAAGATATCAAGATTTTGATATCATTGTGAATTATTCAAGTATAGTGTCACTTGAAATGTAGCTCCTTATTTTTTATCGAATTTGAATTGTTTTTATAAGTTAAAAATTTGTATGTTAATGTAAATCAATGTATAATTTAGTGATGTTTTTGGATTTTATGTTAGTCAAGCGATAATATTGATGATTCTGATGAAATTGTACAAAAACTTTTAAGCCTATGAAAACAACAACAAAGCTGTGTTAGTCTCTATCGGTGTTTTAATGTGTTACATCAAATCGATAGTTGGCATTAATGGTCGACAGATGTTTTTTCATGACGGATTTTTCAGCGAGTTGGTCATAAATTGTGCATAAATCGAGTTCTAATCTCAATTGGAATTATTTGCAAATTTGGAACCTTTCTATCTGCAGCATTATAACATTTGCATCTTTTGACATTTGACGTTTCGTCATTGTGAATGGTCATTGTGAATGGTCATTGCGAATGGTGTAACTAAAAATTGGTGGTGATTCAAAATAGTGCACCTTTGTATGAATGTTAATACATTGACCTTTCTTCTGAATATTTGCGGTGAACTATATCTAAAAATTATTTGTTTTCATCACGTTGGCAAGCGATAAAATAAATCTATGCATGAAAATGATTCCTGGTGTAAAAATTTGCAATAACGAATGTGAATTTAAAAATGATAATGGTTCGCTTGAAATTCTTGGTAATGATTCGGTTGTTTTTTGTGTGGGGTGCGGTAGGAAATGCCACATGCAATGTCATAAAGTTCCTGATTCTTTGATAAGTTCAATTAAAATGGTTCCGGCGAATAATCGTAATTTTGCATATTTTGGTGAACTATCTTACTTAAAAATAGTATGTGAGAACTGTGCAAACATGCTAATGACAAATGTTCCACCTAACACGAAACCATGTTTCCAATCATTATTCGAACGTATTGCAAACAAATTATTGGCAAAAAAGATTGAAGAATTAGAGGAAAAGTTAAAGCTGAAAGAAAATAAGATCGTTTCACAAAAAACAATGAATAAGGTAAATTCGGCAAAGCGTAAAAAATCTGATTCGGAAAATGAATGTGAAATAAATGATGTTAGTGTGGAATTGAAGTTGTGTTTCTCGAAAATGATGGAAAAATTGAACAGAACGCAATGGAAAACAATCATACGATTAAATCTCAATGTATGAATATTGACAATAGTATATTGAAAATTGGTTCAGAAATAAAAATTGATATTGGAAATTTGAATCAACAATTGGACTCAAAAATTGATTCAATTGATGGTGCAATAAATGCGTGTGCGGCCAAAATCGACAAAAATGATGCATCAATTGATACTGGTCTACAAAAGGGCTTCAATAATCTCATTCAAAACGCGCAAAAATGGATGTCACCTAGAACACCTAT
This sequence comes from Resseliella maxima, assembly GCA_029041755.1. Lineage (NCBI taxonomy): Eukaryota > Metazoa > Arthropoda > Insecta > Diptera > Cecidomyiidae > Resseliella > Resseliella maxima. Next base: position 13,820 of record JAQOWM010000954.1, on the reverse strand, counting down.
TAATAATGCTGTGAATAATGTATCTATGAGGAAAAATGCATTAATGAATAGTGTAAAGTTTCGCCAATCATACGGTGATGAAACACCAAAACGAACTGCACTGAATGTAAATGGTGGTCCAAAAATTCCAACTGTAAGTGGTAATAATGATGATGAAGAGATTTTTGGTCCCATTGTTCAGCGACCAAGAGTGTTGTTTTCTGGTCAAAATGGTTTAAATAAAAATGATCACGCGCAACAGAAATCGCATTTCCGTCATGAGAAAGCGATTTACATTCGATATGTTAATCCACAAATCACCGCTGAAAAGATGTTGAACATAATCAAATTGAATCCATTGATTAATGAAGCATTGGTGAAGGATCCGGGTTTAATTGCGGTAAATCGGCTGGTGAAATCATCGATATCTGAGCAACATATCGCAAATTTTAAAAATGGTGTTTCGTATCGAATTGGATCTGATCCTTCACTGTTTGAATACTTATATGACAAATCGAATTGGGCAAAGCATTGGGAGATAAGATTGTGGGATTCCGAATTCAAGAAAAAAGTCGTGGAAAGTCGAAAATTTGATGTCATGAATCTGGAATCGAATGATGAAATAGAGACATATGCTCAAGCAAATGATATTGGTATGGCCTCAAAAAACTGATTGATTTATTGGAAATCCAAATGTTGTTGTGTATGATGAAATTGGATGAAAATGATTTGACTGAAAAAAATGTGAACGAATTTTTTGCTTCGATTAATTCAATTCAAAATGAAATAAACAAAATTGTGAATAATCGTAAAATTAAAATGAGTGATAATTGTGAAAACATCGTAAATTCTAATTCATCGCTCAATAAAAGCATTCTTCGTCTCACATATCAAAATTGCAGGGGAATGGGATCGAAAGAAAAATTGATTCATTCTTCCACATTGTCTTGTGACTTCGAATTTATTGTACTGACTGAAACATGGCTAAATAGCACACATAAATCAAGTGCATTTTTTGATGACAATTTTATTGTTTTTAGACACGATCGATGTGCTATGAAAGATGGTGATAGAATAAAAAAAGGTGGTGGGGTGTTAATAGCAGTAAAATCTAAATTATGTTGTGAAGAATTCGTTTTGCCGCGATCAGCTCAAATTGAATGTGTTTGTGTGAAAGTAACTCTTATAAACAAATTCATGTATATTCACGCCTTATATGTGCCACCACAGAGTTCGGACGAAATTTATAATTCGCATATTGATCTTATCAGAAATATTCCGCTCAATAGTTGTGATCTATTGTTAGTTATTGGAGACTTTAATATTCCAAAAGTATTGTGGTTCGCTGACAATCCTGAGAGCAATACATTCATTCCATCGAACTTTCCATCAGTTTTGGCTAGTAATATTTTATTATCTCTACAGGCGGAGGGTTTGTTTCAAATGAATGACTATGGAAATGCATCCGGAAATGTTCTTGATTTATTTTTCACAAACCAACCGATGTCATCATGTTTAAATATTGAATTGTGTCCGATTAGTAAACCGATTGATGCTGCACATCCTCCATTCACAGTTCAAATGGATTTGGAATGTGATTTTCATGCTCATAAACCGAATTTAAATGGAAATACAATGGTCTATTCATTTAAAAATGCTAATTTTGATGCAATATGTGACTTCATTGATAATGTTGATTTTGATTTGTTATTTGAGCACAAATCGGTAGATGAACAACTGGATATAATTTATGACGTGATTAATGAAGCTTGCGAAGCATATGTGAAAAAAGTTCGTGTGAATAATAAAAAGAAATATCCATGGGAAGGAGATAGAGAATTGATAAAATTAAAAAATAAAAGAAGAAAAGCCAAGAAATACCTGAAATTATCGATGAATACTGATGCTATATTCGCTTACAATTTGTTATGCAAACAATATGAGGTTTTATATAAAATTAAGTATAATGATTATTTGAAGAGAGTGGAAAAAAATGTTTGCAGCGATCCAAAATCGTTTTGGAATTTTGTGAGGATAAAAAATTTAAGTAATAGACTGCCAAATAGTGTGCATTTTAAGGGAGAATGTGCAAGTGATGGAGTATCGATTGCGAACTTATTTGCCAAGTTTTTCAAGTCGGTGTATAATAATGATGTTGATAATGAGGTCAACATTAATGACTTGTATACTGTTTGTGGTTTGATAAATGATGAAATTGTAATACGCGAACAGGATATCATGGTCGTTCTTGAAAATTTAGATGCAAAGAAAGGAAGGGGACCGGATAAATTCCCACCATCGCTTTATATAAATTGTGCTAAAGTGTTAAGTAAACCAATATGTTTGTTGGTGAATAATATGCTTTATAGTGGTGTTTTTCCATCAAAATTAAAAATATCACATGTAACGCCAATTTTCAAAGCTGGTGAGCGAAAGAACGTTGTAAATTACAGAAGTGTTTCTGTTGTTTCCCCATTAGCGAAATCAATTGAGCTTGTATTAATAAAAAAATGGTTACCGAAAATAAATGGAAATATTTCAGTCCACCAACATGGTTTCACAAGAAATCGCTCTACTGTGTCAAACCTTCTGATTGCAATAACTGATTTTATGAATGCCATAGTGAATAAAAACCAAATTGATGTGATATATACAGATTTTGAAAAAGCATTTGACAGAGTTAATCATTTTGTTCTATTGAAGAAGGCATGTGATTTTGGTTATGATTTTAAGTCAGTTCGATTAATGCACTCTTTCCTGTCAAATAGGAGAAATTTAGTGAACATTGGAAATTGTTTATCGGATTCTTATGTCCCAACATCTGGCGTTCCAGCTGGTTGTTGCTTGTCTGCATATTTATTCAATATTTTTATAAACGACGTAGAAAAAATATTAGAAGAAAATGCGAGAGTCTTAATGTTTGCTGACGACTTAAAGATCTACATGGAAATAAGGTGTTTTAATGACCATTTAATTTTGCAAAGAATTTTGAATAAATTAGAAATCTGGTGTGACATAAATAAATTAAAAATGAATCTAAATAAGGTTAAAGTTATGTCGATTTCAAGAAAAAAAGTGCATTAATGCGTTTGACTATGTTTTTGAAAATTGTAATATTGTGCGAGTGGACCATCATAAGGACTTGGGTATCATTTTTGAACATAATTTATCTTTTACCAAACACATAATTCAAATATCTAATGATGCAAATCAGATTTTGGGTTGTGTGAAGCGATTTGCAAAATCATTTTCATTAGAATCTAAAAAAACTTTGTTTTGTTCTCTTGTGCGCTCTAAACTAGAATATGCCTGCCAGATATGGTCGCCACATACTATGAACCAAATAAACATGATTGAGAAGATTCAAAAAAATTATAGCATCTGGGCGCTTGAATTATCTCGTGACGAATTTATGAAATATCCGGATTATGATTTGCGTCTGGAAATTTTAAATATGAAGACTCTTGCAAGAAGGCGAGCAGAGGCAGCGGTGCTATTTATGTATGATATTTTAACGAGGAACATCGATGCAAAATTGCTCTCTGAACAAATCTATTTTAATATTGGACGTAGACAGTTAAGAAATACAGAATTAATTAAAATTGATGTCTTTTCGACTAATTTTGCGATGATGCAGCCATTGACCAGAATGTCAAATATGTTTAACAGAATTAGTAATATTTTATTTGAGACTGGAAATAAGAATCAATTTAAAAATAAAATTAAGAAAGTTGAAGATATTGTATTAGGCCTATATTGACGTTGTTATTGATATATTCTTGTCATCAGTTTTGATCAATTCGTTCACTTTAGAGTTCTACTCCGAAATCATTAGGATTGGTAGACGAGTGGATGAATTTCGCGTGCTTATGATCATTTCTGTATGTATGATGAATATGAAATTTATTTAAATTGTAACACTGTAAATTGTACATTCGTGAGAGCGCCTGTAAAGGCAAATAAATAAATAAATAACATGAGATCGTAATTTACCAATCGTGATTTGAGTGAGAAAGAGTGCGCATCTAATGAAATCGAATATACCACATGAAATGGCACACAAAACACTACAGCAGAATTGAAAAAAAAAAATTTAAGATTTTTTTCCATATTTTGTGTGCATACCAACCGCTTTTCGACAGTTTCATATAAAGTTCCTTTGTAGCTATTGTGAGACAATCAAATACAATGTTTTTGTCGTAATAGCTGCAAGAGAACTTTATACGAAACTCTTTATTTTTTTCACAAAATATTGAAAAAAAATCTCAATTGTTTCTCAATTCTAGTGTAGAGTCTCATGAACATTGAAAATATAATAAAATTTCCATACATCTACAACAAATTTATTGAAATGCAACAAAATTAAAATGGTACGAAATATCACACCACAATTTAACTTTTTTTCATTTCCAGTTAATATTAATCTCTATCCGGAAGATAAATTTTATTTTGTTCGATTGTATTTTTCATGCGAAATTTATGGTGCAACATCAACAAAACAAATTTCCAGCTAAACAACGAAAAAATATTAGAGGATAAAACACCAAAGCAAATATTTTTTTTAACGTGAATCAATGACATTTTTTTTTATTTAAATCAAAAGTCGCACATGCAGTAACACTTTGTTGATTTCACACATATTTGCTCGGATGTTTCACTCATAAAAATATTGCCCTCACTTATTTATTTGCTTACTAATTTTGTTTTTATTTTTGTCTATTATTCATACATTACCAAAAACGTATTTGCAACTAAAAAAGACACTCACCTCTTCTCTTGGTGAAATTTTGCTTCCACTTGCAATTTCACTTGCAATTTCACTTTCACTTTTATTCATTCTGTTAAACAAAATAAATACAACATCACACTTCATGAACTATTTTTATGGAACTAAACGTTTGATCTCTAATATTCTCCGCAACAAAGTGCGACAAGTATTATGATATTTTCTTCCTCTTATAATAAGCATGCATGAGAATGAGAGATAGGGAGCTATCAATAATAGCTCTCACTCTCACACCATCAGAGAAAAAAACAAAGTTGTAGTTGCTGCTGTGGTTACCATATCTCATTTTCAAGTCGTTGCATGTATTGTGTATAGAATTGTTTTCAACTAATGGTTCAACAGCGCAACAACAAGTGTATGAGTTAATGAGTTGTTGAGCGGCTGAGCTTTTACTTTATTTCGATGTGCAATTAGAATTGCCCGCACATTTATGCCCAATCAGTTAATCTAAAAATTTACGATTTTTTTTCATCAATCTTTTGTGTGCAAACCAACCGCTTCCCGAGAGTTTCATATGAAATTTTCGGAAAGCGGTTGGTTTGCACACAAAATATTGAAAAAAAAATCGTAAAAATTTTTTTTTCGATTCTATTGTAGTATTTTGAGTGGCATTTCATATGATATGTTCAGAATGTTGATATTCGCTTTCCTTGTCACATCAGTCGTTATTGATAAATCATTAGTTCATGCCATCTCACTTACTCTTATGAGCGTTTCATAACAACGAACTAAATGGAGTGCATCGCTTACTTCTATCATGCAAATGTACAAATGCGCACCACTTAGATTGTTGCTATGAAAATCACATAAGAGTGAGAATCTCACTGTGAGATAGTATGAATTGGCGATTTATAAATTTCAAGTTGTGTGACAAGGAATGCGAAAAATGCAAAAATAAATTAATTTTTGACTATAGTAAAAAAAATTTCAAGACCTATCAACTAGAGGTGTCTTTTGTCCAGGCTGATCCATGGATTCTCAGGATTTGGCCTGCATTCCAAGGCTTCCTATTTGGAATGCTATGAAAATCACATAAGAGTGAGATAGTATGAATTGACGATTTATAAACTTCAAGTGGTGTGACAAGGAATGCGAATGTAAATATTTCGATGAAACCAAATGAAATGACACAAAATACTACAACAGAATCGAAAAAAAAATTATATATTTTTTTTAATATTTTGTACAAAACAACCGCTCGCCGAAAGCTTTATATGAAATGCTCAGTATTTTGTGTGTCATTTCATTTGGTAACATCGAAGCGTTTACATTCGTATTTATTGTCGCACCAGTCGTAATTAACAAAACATCAGCTCATACTATTTCACTCACTTCTTCAGAGCAAGAATAAATTTAAGCAATGAAATAGAATGAATAAGAAATCTCTTAAGAATTTGTCCTTCTGTTGAATTGCGCATGATATTAGGATTTGTGTTTCGAGACTGGTGTATTTTTTTCTGTTATTATTTAGTGCACCGTTATACTGGTATATTGTATATACAATAGCATTATATCGAGTGATCCCAATTTCGGATGACTATGATCATGTTTACCGTTGTTTTGGTTCATGTCACGCTTCGAAGAGAGAGAGATGTTACCATGAAGCATGAATCATTGTCCTTCTGTTGAATTGCGCGTGATATTAAGATTTGTGTTTCGAGACTGGTGTATTTTTTTCTGTTATTATTTAGTGCACCGTTATACTGGTGTATTGTATATACAATAGCATTATATCGAGTGATCCCAATTTCGGATGACTATGATCATGTTTACCGTTGTTTTGGTTCATGTCACGCTTCGAAGAGAGAGATGTTACCATGAAGCATGAATCATTACACTTCCGAACGTCGCCGAGTATAGTTGCATTCACTAAATTCGGAAAACTCGCAAAAAAATATATTCAAAACCATTTAAAATTTGTTTTAAATAAAAATGTGTAAATGTAAATAAAATACATTTTTATAGTGATTATGAGAAAAAAAAAGCACACATAAATAATTGAAATTGTGATAATTACAAAAAATTCGTCGCATTTAATGTATAACAATGGATCAAGGTCAGTATAATAACACTGTACAACAAATTTGAAAAAAAAATATAATCCAGGGGTTTTCTCGCCGGATTCTGAAAATAGATCGAAAATCATGAGATACGTGTATCGGCGTTTTGCTGGAGACTTTTTTCACACCCCTTGATTTCCCTCTCCCATAACAGAAAAAATTAACTTTTTCAAGAGAAAAATTATCAAATATTTAATATATAACAATTGATAATCAGTATAATAATTACATAATTTCAAATTTAATTTTAAACCTATGAGGATTAAAAAAATTACATTAGTATTTTTTCTCGTGCATATTATTTTATCAAGAATAATTCGAAAAAATACTCAAAATGACGAATTTTTCCCATTTTGGAAATTGCAGATTTAAATCGTGTTCCCAAATCAAGAAAGCGAACTAGGAATCCAGACGTACATAAAAAACATACTAAAGTATTCAATGGTCAGGTGATATGTTGCAAAAAAAACTGTAAGTATAAAAAAAACACAAATAGAAACGGGAATGGAACATAGAACAAATTCAAATAGAATCGTTCCTGCAAAAGTATTCAATGGTCAGGTGATATGTTGCAAAAAAAACTGCGCATCAAAAATTGATATACTACGACAACAGGAAATATTTTCATCGTATTATAAATCGTTAAACTGGACTGGAAAAACAATGTTTATTCGCAGCTGTGTTACAAAAAAGGAATGTGCAAAAAGTCGTAATTCAACCAATCCGATCGTACATCTCAAATCCCGAAAATATAATTTCAAGTATACGTTTTTGGATCAATCTGGAAAATATCTGGAAGTTTGTAAAAGATTTTTCTTGAAATGCCTTCAAATCACAATCAATAAAGTCTACCGAGCTATTAATTCTCAAATTATTAATCCATCAGCTAAAGAGCAACGGGGTAGTAAGCCTTCGTCAAAAAAAGTAAACGAGATCGATAAGAACTGTATAATTGAATTCATCAATAAATTTCCACGGTATAAATCACACTATGGAAGAAGCTCATCTGATAAAGAATATTTATCTCCCAATCTTAATATTATGAAAATGTATCGTGAATACAAACTTTTGTGTGAATTTCGTCAACGACCAATACTATCAGAATATATTTTTCGTGATGTTTTCAATACAAAATTTAATCTCACTTTCAAAAGACCAAAAATAGACACATGTAAAGAGTGTGACGAAATTAATACAAAGTTGACCAGTAATAATTTAAGTTATGAAGAAAATGAAATTGAAATGCAAAAGAAGAAAAACCATGATGTAGACGTTGAACAAACTAAATGCAATTTCTTTAATGATGTCAATAATGCAAAGAATAGCAATGGGAAAATTCAATGCTTGACTTTTGATCTTCAAAAAACTCTTGAGACACCATCGTTAAGTACCAGTATATGTTACTATAAGAGAAAACTATGGACCTATAATTTATGCATTTATGATGAAGTAAAAAAGGTGGGTTATATGTATGTGTGGTCAGAAAATGTTGCTTCACGTGGTGCACAAGAAATTGCATCTTGTTTGAAATTTCATATTGAAAATAACATTGATAAGGAAACAGAACATATTATACTTTACAGTGATGGATGTGGTTCACAAAATAGAAACATAAAAATCGTATTAATGTTGAAAAAAATATTATTAACTAGCCAGAATATGAAAGAAATTAATCAAAAATTTTTTGTATCTGGTCATTCATATAATAGTTGCGACCGTTGTTTTGGTTTAATTGAAAAACAAAAACGAGTAACAAGTGAAATATATACAGTCAATCACTGGATACAGTTAATTTCTCGAGCGAAGAAAACTGAACCAAAATTTATTGTCCAAGAAATGAATAGTGAAATGTTTTTTTCTACTGAAAATCTGCAAAACCTTATAGTAAATAGGAAGAAAAATAATATTGGTTATCAAATTAATTGGCATAAAATGAGAGAGATCAAAAATAAAAAAGATGAACCATTCTCCCTTTACATACGACAAAAAGACAAAACTAATTTTGAAATAGTGGATCTGAAGAAGAAAAATATCACTTTAGAAGACTTCATTGAAACAAATTTAGAAAATTTGAATGATGGGCATAATTTGATAAGCGTTCAAAAGTATAAGGACTTACAAGATCTACTATCATATATTCCTGATAAATATCATGATTTTTACCGCAATTTAAAAGTTGAAAATGATAATATTGATGAAGATTACAATTTGGCATGTGACGACGAGGATGAATTTTCAGATGTAATTAAGACCTATTTATAATAGATTTATCATTTTTGAATTTTTTTTCAATTTAAAAATATTCCACCGTATATTAAGCTTTTTTTATATTTTTTGAATATAATGCGAGTATTTGAGCTAATAAAAGTATTTAATACCAAAAAACAAAATAATTTATCAACAAAAGCTATTTTTTAATTTATTGACGAATTTGAGCTTTTTCATAAATAGTTCATACTGATGTAAAATACTATTTAAAAAAAGCATGATCGAATGTAAAATGGGATCATCGCTATAGCTTTTTGCAAAACATGTTGATACCAACTAGCAAAACAAGTTGGCACCAACTAGCAAAACAAGTTGGCACCAACTAGCAAAACAAGTTGGCACCAACTAGCAAGACAAGTTGGCACCAACTAGCAAAACAAGTTGGCACCAACTAGCAAAACAAGTTGGCACCAACTAGCAAAACAAGTTGGCACCAACTAGCAAGACAAGTTGGCACCAACTAGCAAAACAAGTTGGCACCAACTAGCAAAAGACAAGTTGGCACCAACTAGCAAAACAAGTTGGCACCAACTAGCAAAACAAGTTGGCACCAACTAGCAAAACAAGTTGGCACCAACTAGCAAAACAAGTTGGCACCAACTAGCAAAACAAGTTGGCACCAACTAGCAAAACAAGTTGGCACCAACTAGCAAAACAAGTTGGCACCAACTAGCAAAACAAGTTGGCACCAACTAGCAAGACAAGTTGGCACCAACTAGCAAAACAAGTTGGCACCAACTAGCAAAACAAGTTGGCACCAACTAGCAAAACAAGTTGGCACCAACTAGCAAGACAAGTTGGCACCAACTAGCAAGACAAGTTGGCACCAACTAGCAAGACAAGTTGGCACCAACTAGCAAGACAAGTTGGCACCAACTAGCAAGACAAGTTGGCACCAACTAGCAAAACAAGTTGGCACCAACTAGCAAAACAAGTTGGCACCAACTAGCAAAACAAGTTGGCACCAACTAGCAAAACAAGTTGGCACCAACTAGCAAGACAAGTTGGCACCAACTAGCAAAACAAGTTGGCACCAACTAGCAAGACAAGTTGGCACCAACTAGCAAAACAAGTTGGCACCAACTAGCAAAACAAGTTGGCACCAACTAGCAAAACAAGTTGGCACCAACTAGCAAGACAAGTTGGCACCAACTAGCAAGACAAGTTGGCACCAACTAGCAAGACAAGTTGGCACCAACTAGCAAGACAAGTTGGTACCAACTAGCAAAACAAGTTGGCACCAACTAGCAAAACAAGTTGGCACCAACTAGCAAGACAAGTTGGCACCAACTAGCAAAACAAGTTGGCACCAACTAGCAAGACAAGTTGGCACCAACTAGCAAAACAAGTTGGCACCAACTAGCAAGACAAGTTGGCACCAACTAGCAAAGCTAATTGGCACCAACTGGCAAAGCAATTGGCACCAACTGGCAAAGCGAATTGGTACCAATTGGCAAAGCTAAATGGCACCAACTACCAAAGCAAATTGACACCAAATAATATAGCAAATTGGCTCCAACTAGCAAAACAAGTTGGCACCAACTAGTAAAAGATATTTGTTAACCGTTTTTACCCTGAACTTTTTTATAAACCATTTTAACTCTCAGCCCTACAATTTAAATAGTAGCAAAAGAAAATCTCACTTAAAAGAAACCGCCAAAATATTGAAAAAAAAATGTATGCACTCAATTATATATATCACATCAGATGGATTTCATCCGAATTGCAATCGATTGCTAATTTGAAGAAAATGTGGTTTGTGATAATAAAAGATCTGGAAAGTATAAAAGAAAGTACCCAATTCGATGTTTCCACTAGAAATTTGGCAGATAATTTGGTTGGAAAGTTTAAAGGGAAAAATTTTCTAGTAATACTGCATTTTATTTCTGATGTTTTACATCATTTAAGTTTTTGGTCCAAAAAAATGCAGGAAAGAACAGCCATCCTTGTTGATTTTTCTATTTTTCATGAACAAATTTCGACTACATTTGAAAATTTAAAAAAAAACAATGGAAGGGACCTAAGTTTATTTCTGGAAAATGCGGTTTGTGAAGACGGTCCTTGCAAGCATTTAGACAGCTATTATGATTCATGTGAAGATGTGACATTCGAACAGATACTACTAGTTCATGACGAAGTAGATAGTATACCTAAGCTCTCTGATATTCGTAAAACATTTTTATATTCAATCATCGCACAACTCAAATCATACTTTCCAAATTCCGATTTGAAATTGTTCAGAATATTCCTTCCAAAAGAAATACCAAACCAAATTGGTGATGCGCTGACATATGGCGTAGTTGAAATCAATCGTTTGTGTGAAATTTTCAAAATGTCTGAGTGCCTCCGCCTTGTAAATGATTGGTCTAATTTGTTAATATCTATAATTGACAATGAAAACTTTTGCGTTTATAAGACCAGCAAAGCAGAAGTGTATTCGTTTTGGTCTCACTTTCTAAATGAACCTGGAATTGATTGGTCAGAAAGAATGAAAAAAATGATTCAAAATATTCTGGTGATTCCGATTGGGAGCGCGGAGGCCGAACGTGGCTTCTCAATTTTCAACCATATTAAAAGTGATCGGCGGTCGAGATTGACAGGGAAGCACACTGAGGATATATTGCGGGTACGTTTGAATACACCCGATAGCCTCGAAAAATTTTCAGCCACAAAATACGCGGCACAATTTATAGCAGACAATCATCTTCGAACAGATGATCCACGATACCGAAAGACAACATTGGTATCGTTGGAAGAAAATGATGAAAAAGAAAAAAAATTTTTGCCCAAACTTTCGTTTTTGTAAGCATTCACTGTGCATGAAGAAACTAAACTATTAAATTACATTTTAAATAAATATTTTAACACAATTTTTAAATAAACATTTTAACACAAATTTTGAAATAAAATAATGTCATAAATATACTAAAGAATATTTTTCATTTTTGTTTCTTTCTTTTTGTACAAAAAAATTACCCCCCCCATTTTTTCAAGATAAAAATGGAATTACCCCCCCCCCCCCCAATTTTATGAAAAAAAAAAATTTATCCCCCCCTTGGCTCGCTGTCGTGAAAATCTATGATTGTCATTAAATGACTATTTCTCTTGTGATGAATTGTTTGAGGTTAAGAATTATTGAATCTTGATTAGACAAAAAGAAATAAATTTAGACTACGAAAAACAACTGAAATTATTATCTTATTGAATAATATTCCATGCTTTCGAACATATTACATTTCTATTATGTTTTTTGGATTTGAATACATTGTTCTTTATTTCGGTTACAGCTGTTTCCATCAAGTTGGCAAATAAGCTATAGCAATTGTCACTACTTTTTCCAACTCGGATTTCGAACAACTCTGAAAAGTCACAACAATTGAACAAATGAATAAATAAGTAAATAAATAAATAAACAAATAAATAAATTATTATACAAATTATTACCTCTTACAAATCTGAAAAGTCCACGCCATTTATCTTAATTTTCTTTGTTCCAAGCAAGCCCACCAGAACTGCTTTTATAAATGCTTTATCGAATTTACGGTTTTCACGTTTATCACCAGAGTTTATTTGAATTAATCCTTTTACAACAGAGGAAACCAAATGAAATTCTTTTGAACCTCGTGTCTTCGTGATTAGATATGCTCGATCACCATTTACCTAAAAATAGGAAAATATATACATTGCAGTAATTGTTGTATCTCTTGTTTCAATATAATAAAATTTTCAATGTTATGTACATTTTCTTTAAATGGGATGTTCATCTTTGAGCACGCCGTCTTCGTAGAAAAAAGTTTTAACTGTAGAAGGATTCATTTGATTTGGTGTATCTTCACGATCAACTGAATCATCTTCGAAAATTCCATTGATAGCAATCGTATCATCGGCTTGCATTATCATATTTGGTAGAATACATTTGGTTTCGTCCAAATCTTCATTGCTTGATTCAATTAACTGTTCTTCTCCGTCTACATTTGATTGAATCGTTTGATTTACTTGATCATAATAGTTTTCATCGACATATTGTTGAATTTCAATAACATTTGTTTGGGCCATTTGATCATCAACTGAATTTACATCATGGTGATGATCTTCGTTTGTCTCATTTGACTGCACACTGTTGGGTTCAGATTCATGCTGATTATTGGGTGGTGATGTAGATGGACTCAATGTATCAGATCGTCTGCGCTTGCAATACTGCTTCGGTACTATTGCCCGAAAACTATCACGGAACATTTTGGCTTTATCAGATGTGTCTACAAAAAGACAGACAATTATTTTTTTAAACATGCAGTAAAAAAATCTCTTTCTAGCCTTACCACAATAGCGTTTAACATGTGCAATGTAACGTGTTTCTGTCAAATTATTCGGTGGTGGAAATACGTTTGACACAGGCAAATGAAATTTTGGTTCGATTTGAACATCTGGAATGCCATCACAATTTATATTTATCCTCGACCATTAAATTCGTCGTCTTTGGTAGGAAGCCTTTCCAGTATTATTCAAAGTCTCTTGATTCAAAGTCATGATCCATTCTTGTGGAATAATTATATTTTCTGCAGCACCTATTAAATAAACGACTACTAACATTTAAAAAAAATCACACTTATTGCACCAAAAAATCCGAATACAAAACCATATTGAATATCGATTAAATTGCAACGAAAATATATAAAAATAAAGATGTTAAAAATAGACCGAACACTTCTTTCACTTGTAAATTACTA
>JAQOWM010000513.1:0-14581 GCA_029041755.1 Resseliella maxima | reverse complement strand
TATCTATACAAGCTCTTAATTGCACTCAGCAGGGAACCATTCACACCATATTCACCCAACACCGACCAGAGCTTATCTCTAGGTATGCAATCATACGCTTTTTGCAAATCAACAAAACATACATACATATCCTTGTTTCTCTCATGGAACTTCTCTATTAGTTGTCTCATGCAAAAAATTTGATCTTGACATCCGCGCATCGGTCTGAATCCCGATTGGTTTTCATCCAAGAGCGATTCGACAATAGCTCTGGTACGTTTTTCTAAAATTGCACTATATACTTTTCCGACAACGCTCAATAAAGAAATTCCACGGTAGTTGTTACAATCCTTATTACTTCCTTTCTTATGGAGAGGAGAGATAACTGCACCACCCCATTCTTTCGGCACAACTGATGAATCCCACGCTAGATTGAACAACCGATGCAACCATCGAATCCCTACTGAACCACTGCAAATTAAATATTCGTTCCTAATCTCATCCACTCCTGCTGCTTTGCCCCAACTTAGTTTTCTAACCGCCAACTCTAACTCTCCTATGCTTATTTCTTCTTCTTCGACTTCATTCACACTTGCATTCGCGCTAACACTCAAATCTGTTCTATTATCAACATTCAGAAGTTCCTCAAAATATTCTCTCCAACGTTTCAACACATTCTTTCTACCAATCACTAACTCCCCTGCCTTATCTAATACAGCACCTGGCGCTTGATTCTTCCCACCGTTACGGATATTCTTAACCTTCGACCAGAAAACTTTATTCCTCTGTTGCCCTGCTTTTTCTAAATCTCTACCAAATTCCACCCATTCGCCCTCTTTCGCTACTCTCACCAACTCTTTCACTATCCTCTTCTGTTCCCTATACAATTCTAAATCCTCCTCAGTTCTACTTTGCATCCAACGCATACATCTCACTCTTTTCTCTTTCACTGCTTCCTGTATCTCATCATTCCACCAGTCCGTCTTCTTTTTACCATTCTTACCCACATGCATTCCACAACATCCCTTTACCGCACTCAACATTGCATTCTTGAAATAATCCCATTCACTGTTGATATCCGACATCTCATTCAATTCAACTTGCGCAAATTTTTCCTCTAATCTAGCTACATATGCATTCACTACACTTTCATTCTTCAATTCATTAACTTTCACTCTATTAGTTGGTTTCCGATTTTTACTCGCTACCCCTTTTGGAATACGTAGTTTGCTTGCAACTAAGTAATGATCGGAATCCAAACCAAAACTTCTATACACACGCGTATCTATTATGGTTTTACGTAAACATTCATCCACAATAACGTAGTCGAGAAGAGATTTCTGATTCTGAGCAGGATTCTCCCAAGAATACATGTGAATATTCTTGTGCTTGAAGAAAGAATTTGTTATAATTAGGCCTGAACTCTGGCAGAAATCCAACAATCTCTTTCCGTTACCGTTCGCTTCCATATTTTCTCCGAAATGACCCAAAATATTCGCAAAATTCTGATTATCTCTACCTACTCGAGCATTGAAATCCCCTAGCAAAATCACGTTTTCATTTCCCTTACGATAAACAATATCATTCAAGTCACCATAAAAATCATTCATCTTTTCTGCATTCGTACCTTCACACGGGGAATACACACTCACAAAACGATACACTGCACCGCCTAACTTGATTGAAATCCACATTATTCTCTCATTTACGAATCTATGACCCACAATCGACTGCTCTAAACTGTTACTAATCAAGAATCCTACGCCCCAATTTGCTCTACCATTCTTAACCCCTGACAAATACAAACGATAACTCCCTAATGTCTCTTCTACCTGACCTTTCACACGAACGTCGCTCAAAGCTAAGATATCTAAACCGAAATTATTTGCCCTATCGACTAATTCTCGCTTCTTCACTTTTGGAAAGGGAGCGAATTTCGCACATTTCTCTTATACTTGGGTCTTGTTGCACTTCAAGATCTTATATCCAAAAGCGAATATGAACACTTCAGATTGCTATATTGTGCTACAATTCTTTGCTCATCAGACGCTTATGAAAGGATCATTCATCAATCAATCTTAGTCGACACGTTAATTAATGATTATATTGAAGGTTACATTGAAATTTATGGTGAAAACACAATTACAAGCAATATACACAACTTATGCCATTTGCTGGATGATGTTCGACGCTTTGGTAACCTAAACACAATATCATCATATCCTTTCGAAAATTGTTTGCAATTTATTAAAAACAAAGTGTTAGAAGCGATACACACCAAACATACACACTCACACAATCACACCAATATATACTCTGTCACAGCATCGAATATACACGACAATATCAACGGCAGCAGAGACGCTGCCGTCTTAGCATATAGTTTCAGTTGAGAGTTAGAATTCAGAGAAAAAAGATCAATAAAACACACAAATATTGCAAGACAATAGAAAACCGTATTTCATTTCATAAATATATCACGCCACCGAACATGGTCCTTCGAATGTGATCTTGTGAGTGAAATATAAGGCAAATTTTTTCTTTTCTTTTTTTTCTTTCTTTCCTTTTTTGTTGTATGCGAATAAATATAAGTGAGTCGATAAATTTGGTCAACGCGTCATCGTTGCAAAAAAAAAAATAAATAAATATAAAATAATAAATATAAAAAAAAAAATAATAAATACTGAACAAATACCATTGATTTCAAAGTGGAAGTTAGCATTCGAAAGCATTGCAATGCAAAATTTGTTCAGAGGCAAAATTTATGTCAGCAAAAAAGGGAAAGAATGCCTCATGTAAATCATTGTCGGTAAACGAAAATCCGTTAGTGAAATCCAAAGAACACAAGCGTCAAACAAGAAAAAACATGCATACACACAAGCGTTACATAGTGTCTTCTCTTGTTCTCTCTTCTAACAACATTCACTCTCACAACACACAGGCAATACGCATTCGGGTCATACGACTGTAAAAAATAACAACAACAATACAAGCGAATGTTTGAATGCCGGTGCACGAGGTTTGTCATGCAAATGCAAATCTTATGAAATTCATTCGATCAGTGACATTCGTGTGCGTAGCATCAAAAAAAAAAAAAAATATATATAAAATATATAAAAGGAAACTAATTTGTTGTTACAAAAAGAATTAGGCAGTGTTTCACACATTCAGTGTATCTTTCCAAAGCGATATATTTCGTAAAGTGTTTAGTATTTTCCATAGTGCATTTCAAAGTTTGCATCATATCATTCATTATTGGTTTTGTGTGCTCAAACAATTTCAAGTTGTGTCAATTGCTCGAAACCAAAGTAGAAACCATGAACAAAAACCAAGCCGAAAAAGCGATAAAGAAACGTGATTTCTACATTGAAGCGATTAAAAGATGCGAAAAAGCGGTCAATGACAATGATACGAAGAAATCATGGTCAGAATTCGAAATTGATGAAAGAATTTTGCAATTGCAAGCGAATTTTGAAAAGTTTGAGATGAAAACCATGCAAATGAAATGTGAAGTTGACGTGTCAGATGAAAAAGAAAAGCGTTATTCGGAAGAAATGCGTGTCTTCGAAGACTTGACAATCCAATTGAAATCAAAAATGCGTGAACAGAAAAAAGCGTTATTAGCGGCAAATGCACATCAAGCACCAAGTTCAATGGAAAAACAAAGCGAACAAGATAAAGCGTTTACAAATGAAAAAACAATGCAATTCACGCGTACATACTCAGGCGATATTAGTGAATGGTCCTCGTTCAAAAAAGAATTTGAAGAAGCAATTCACAATGATTCAAGAATAATTGAAAGCGAAAAACTAGCCATTTTAAAGAAAGCGTTTACATACGACATCGAGCAAATCGTTTCAATTATTTGTGGCAATGACTATCAAAAGGTGTGGAAAAAATTATGCGATGTAAATGGCAGTGTTTATAAGCAAGCATTATGGGGCGTTCGGCAACTTTTAAGCATTTTTCCATTGCAACGTGCATCGAACGAAGAAATTCAGAAAATCATTGTTGAAGCGACCAAATGCGAAAAAATTTTCACTGAAATCAATCGATTACAAGATTTCAATGCAAGTATGGCATTAATCGTCATAAGTAAACTCGACTGTGACACTGCCCGTGCATGGGAAAGACACAGACAGGCGTTGAGTGAATCATGGTCACAAGAAAGTGAAGCAAGTAATGTCAAACGCGTCCCATCAAATTTCATGCCAGATTTTGATGATGTTATGGCTTTTTTGAAAGCAGAATTGGAATTGTTCACAATGAATCAAATAAGCGTTCCGATTCAGGAACAAAAAAGTGAACAAATTTCAAACCAAGCTTTCGAGCATACAAAAAAAAATGAAGCATACGTAACCTCGATTCAATCATTGGCACAATCAAAAGCGAGCTCCCCAAGATTTTTACAATGCACACTATGCGATGGCATTCACCCACGTTACAAATGCAAAATATTCCAAGATTTGCCGTTGCAACAACGCAAAGAAAATGTGGCAAATGACAACCTATGTGAAAAGTGCCTAAAGATACAACATAATGGTGCATGTGATTCAACTAGCTGTAATGTGCCATGTCCGTTATGCAAACCAAGCACGTTATACCACAACAGTTGGCTATGCCCAAAGAATTCCAAGAAAAACAAGGCGATGCGAACAGAATCAGTCACACCAGATCAAAATAAGCAGAAGAACTGGGGTGATGAAGAATCGTGGGACTAAGAGAAAAAGCGTTTCATGCATTTTTTAAAACAATTTACACAAAAAAAAAAAAAAAATTTTATGCGTATTCAAAAGCAAACCAAAGCGTTCACTAACATTTATTTATGCGTATTCCATAAATTTAAGCGTTCATTTCTAAATTGCTATGCAAATGTCAAGCAAACATAAACGTTTTACAAATGAAAGTTAAAGTTTTTATTTTATTTTTTTTTGTTCAATCAAAGCGAATCATTATTAAGAATAAAATAAACAAGCAAACAATAAGCGTTCAGAATTTTACAAATAAAAGCGACAACGAAATGTAAATCAAATGCAAAGCGGTCAATGTTGTTGTTCATTTATCATTTTCCTTTACAGATATTAAGTATCATTTGCATCACACATAGTGAAAGGTAAGTTTGAACACTTTTCTGAGCAAATAAGCATTTTTTTTGTTCTTCAGTTCATACATTCTTACATGTTAAGCGAGACTTGCATCACTCATGGAGAATTTCTTTAACATGCAAAGACAAAGCGAAGCATTCATAGTGATGAGAAATGTTATCGGTTCAGAATTTCATGCGTCTTACTCGAATTGAACGATACTTGCATCACTTATAAAAAATTTTTTTTTACATGCAAGGCCACACCAATGCGTTCGGTGTAATGAAAAAACAATATCTATTCAAATTTCACACATTTTTTCTAAAATTAAGCGATACTTGCATCACTCATGAAAATTTTTCAGCATGCCAAACTAAACCAAAGCATTCATATTAATGAAAAATGTTATCTGTTCAGAATTTCATGCGTCTTATTCAAGTCAAACGATGCTTGCGTCACTTGAACAAAATGAATTAGCATGCCTAAATGCTCATAACGGTAAAGCAAATGGTAAGTGATGATAGAGAATCATTTACAGAGACATTCACAGGCTCAATGTAAAGAAGCAAAGCAACCATTTATCAGATTTCGACAATTTTTTGTCTTGTCATCAAGACACTACGAGCAAAATGGACAGTGCACAGAAATGCGAATGTGTGCGTGTTGAACACAGCCAAAAGGAAATAAGCGTAAGGAAAAGAATGAGATGAACAATGAGACAGAAACAAACATTTGCATTCGGCTTGACTCTGACGATACAGAAAAAAAATGACAACGCGTTCATTCGACATTTAGTGTTTGACCAGTCAAGTTGATCGTTAATAATATCTCTTTCAATTTAACCAGACGCCATTTTGAGAAAAAATAAATTACACAGTTAGTGCAATTCAAGTAAGCAAATCATTTTGCAGACATCATTGGATTATTTTCTCTGTTTTTTTTTATGAAAATCAATCAAATAAAAGTAAATAAGTGCGATAATAAAAAGCAATTTTAAGCAGTTTTCGCAATTTTTCCTTTTGAAAAATTTATACAAGCATCTAAATAAGCGTCATAGATATTTTCAAGCGTTCTCAAACAAAATCAAAAACAATTTTAAACAATTTTTCGCAATTTTGTTTTTTCATCCGAACATCCAAGCGTCATAAATAGTTTCAAGCGGTCTCAAGCAAAATCAAAGAAAATTTTAACAGTTTATCTTAAGCGTTAATTCAAGCATCTAAGCAAGCGTCATAAATATTGTCAAGCGTTTTCATACACTTGTATGTCAACAATTTGGTAGAGCAAAAGCGACGTCAGAAATTGGGAAACAAAATGCGAAGTGACTGAATTACAGGATTTCTTTTTGCTGTAATAATAGCGATGAAAATATGGACTGATTTTTAATGTTTTGTCATAGTTAAGAAAAACTCCCACAAAAAAGTTTCTAAGTAAATTAAAATTTAAAATAATGTGACATAATCCAAAGATTATTCCAAAAGTATATATTTGAACAAAAGTACCTTCCGTTACATATTTATCTAGATAAATTACCACGTATATATCAGTCAAAAGACTGAAACAAATATTTAACATTAGTTAAAAACGCTTAACATGAATTTATATACTTTGCTATAATTAAATAAGTTCTTCTGAAAAATTAAAAAGAAATCATGCTGTGATTGAGTGTGATAATGAAATAGAACCTTTTCAGGTTTTTATAAAAACAAAATAATATTCAAGCGTACAAGGTGAATAACATTTTTAGACTAAATGGAAAAACGAGGCAATTTATATTTAGCATATATTTTTTCTTTTTATTCTTTATTTTAAATAAATGATTTCAAATAATGTTCTAAAATAATTTGAACTTTCTTTTATTGTTTACGTTTGGAATCTAAGGTAGATAAATCTTCCGAAATAGATTGTAAAAACATATCATCGAAGCGTAGTCGATCTTCAGTGCGATCAAAAATTGGATCTGATACAGTGGCAATATAGTTATTTATGTTTACATAAAAACATTTGATGTTTTCAATTTTCTGCATGTTTCCATTTTTATCAAGTGTGTACCACAGCGCTAATACGTTTATGCCACGTGGATTATTTTTACTATTGACATCAGGTCTTACCAATGAAAAATCCCAAGTGTATTTTTTTTCTTTAAAATTTGATCCGTCATACTGAAAACTGAGTACTGAGCCAAAAAGGAATTTGTTGTCACATTGACGACTGTCGACAAATACACACCAATCCCCTATTTGAATTTGTTCACACGCTAACAACCCTTTGGGTCTTTGAATTCGCTTGAATTGTAATTGTCTACAGCTCGATTTTTTTCCATCTTGACTTTGTACGCGCTTCAGTCGATCATTACTCAAACTATGCTTGGAATCAGTTAATAGCCAAATTAAATGGGATTTTCGAATAACTTTAGATTTTCCATTGCCGCACATAACATTAACGTAGTTTCCAGTTTTGTCTTCATTAAGCATATTTTCACCAAAATCTGGCAAACTTGAACATTCAATCACAGTTGAGAGATCATCATCTTCTATATCAACTATTTCTTCATTGTATTCCTCAGCGATTTCTTCACTATTAGTTGATTTTATATCACACGGATTCACTGTAGAAGAAAGAATTTCACAATTTTCCACAATCATTCCAAGGTTTATTGCATCTTTTATGGCGTTTTCTCTTGCTGATTGCATCGCTAATTTAATATCTGTATCCGATGGTAACTGGTAAAGGTTCTGACTAACTTTGAATTGCTTGTTGCGCGGAAATATAACATTTGATTTTGCTAATTTTGAATAGATGATGTCGTTTTGTAATTCTATACGTCCCACCAAATGGAACAATTCCAATAGAGTGAAATTAATCTTTGTATAATTGGCAGTTCCCATAGAACGCATTTGACGGAAACTTTCTTCACATGGTTGACTGCTTAACAACTGTGGTAAAAACAAATCTGGCTTATTTATGGCTCTCAAATGTCTGATTAGAAAAACCAAATTATGAGCATTCACTTCAGCGCATGATTCCAAATTTTTAGTAATAAAATTGTCGGCAATATTGTACTGGCCCTTTTGCTCTGCAATAAATTACAAAATGTTAGATTATTAAATATTTATTGCTTTTTTGTCCTGTTTACCTGGTTTTTGTAGCCATGTTTTCCAAGCTCTGATGAAATAGATTGCATGAAACATATGATAAATTCTTTCTGTTGGTTGAAGCTCAACACCTTTGAATGCAATTATTATCTCATAGCAAATTCTCAAATACATAATTGTTGCTTCACTGTCAATAACATAATCATTTAATGCTTTGAGAACAAGTGGGTCAATGATTTTTTCCAATGATCGAACATTCTGGCGGTCATCAGGACAGACGTCGCTCATTACCAAACCGTGTTTATCTTTGGAATAACTATTAATCAATATTTTTAAATGAGAGACGCTAACTATTTTGTTTCCCATTGGCATAATTATTCCTGGCTTTAACATTCGATTTCTAAACTTTGTTCCATTGTGATCATGATCCTGAATATGTAAAACTGATTTTTTATATTTGCTGTCAAACAATAATTCCTCATCGGTATTGGTTCTCATGATTGATGGTGTCTTACATTTCATGCATTGCAAGAGGCGAGCATCGCCATCTGAGGAAAATCCAAGGACTGTTATGCCAGACCTAAAACCCATTTTTAATTAAAAGATATGATAACGTTCAATGTCGATTAATACTGCAATGTACAACTGTACATACATTTTCAGTTGTTCTTCAGTGTGATTCCATCTCTTGTAAACATTTTCTGCGGTGAACTTATTACTCGTCCCGAAAACTTGAAGTATAAAGGGTGGCACACCTTCCAATATTGGTTGGGCTAAAACTAAGTAAACATGCGTAGACTTTTCATGCTCAAGCAGTTTCTTTATCTCTTCTGCCGATGTCGCCAAATAATTAAATGCCATTGGAACGCCAGTTTTAGAATTGAATGGAAGTACTATGCCAACTAGTTGATTTGTGTGTGGATCGTGCTGAATTTTGGTCACAATGCCCGATGCATCTTCACATATCCAAATGTATTTCGGTATATGAAGTTTATTTAAGTATTCGTTTAGTTCTTTCACTCTCAGTTCACCTTCTATGATTCGACATTTGCTTTGACTAATATAACTGACTGAAAAAATAATAAACATGTCATTATAATTAAATGTTCAATAATACGAAAGCACGAATAACTACCGATTGTTTCAGTTTTTGGTATCGGCAAATTGGCACACAAAGTGTCATAACAAGCGCGTCCACAGACCAAAAAAATGTATGTTGCAAAATGTCGAATAATTTCACCATATCTAAATGCTTTTGGATGTTTATTTTTATTTTGTTCTACAGTTTCTAGCAGGCCTCTCATAACTGATGATAGACGTGTAAGTTCTGGGAAGTTGTTTTCATTTATTTTCACAGATTTGACTCGATATTGCTCAATATATTCGGGAATATTTAGAATAATTTGTTTATGTCCCGGCAAAAATTTGAAAGTTGTCATTGTTTCATAAGGAGTTCCTACGAGCAATTCCCTTTTTGTTTGAATATATTCCTCAATAGCTGCAATTTCTTCAGAATTTAGTTTCATAAGTGCCAATTGACAATCATATCCAGAAGATAATAGAAACTTTTTTAAGCACGGAGGTACTTGCGACTGAACAAATTTTTCAATTTCTTCAAAAATATCCTATTATATCACAATATAAATATATAAACATCAATTAGCACCAATTTTGTTATTTTATTCAATATTCAATAAAACTCACCATATTATTGAAAAAAAAAATTATAATAACATTCCAAAAGAATATTGGAAAATGCTCAGTTGAAAACTATTCAGATATAAACTTGTAAACAAACAATGTCATTTTAAAACAGTCGTTGACAGATCAGCTAGATTTGAACGTAAAATCTAGTACCATAAAATATTTGCAATTTATATGTAAAATTCGAATCAATTTGCAGTTTCAGATCATATTTGGAAAATATTCGTATTAAGGCTTAAAAAGTGTATATAAATAGTAACATTTGAATATATTCGATTTACATAAAAACCCCTAGTCTATTTGTCTAATAGACTGATTCATTTCTACTAACTGTTCTTTCGATAATTTAACATGCTGTCCACCGAAATGTTTTTTTTTTTGAATGAACTCGCAAATTAGAAACATGTCCGTATTCTGCGCTGTTAATCCCACATTTCAAGCAAGTCCAGTATCTGTTTTTACTATTTTTCTTGCTTATGACCTTATATACGTTTGATTTTTTGATGATGGTTGCTTTTTTTTTGTTAATGTCCGTCTTCTTGATACTTTTTATTAATCTGAATTTTGTATGCTTCGCACGTCAAGTTTTGTACACCTCATCAGTTCTGAATTCCTTACACAACTGTGTATAATTCAGAAGATCCGTTCTATTTCAAATCATAAATAAATAAATTCTCAACTATATCTGCCGGTAAAGAAGCAGTGGAAATGATTATTATACCGATAAATGTCTCAAAATTTGGTGTTGATTTGGAATGATTGAGTTCTACATAACGGCTTTATTCAAAATACACAAACAACAAATTAATTCTTTATTTTCTTCAACATTCTTCTCTACGCATTTTCAAATAATAAAATTCACATCTTAAACTAATTTTGTTTGATAGCCTCCTAGTCTTTCCTCATTGTCTGGATCTCTGCACAGTCTGGTAGCTCAGCTGGGTTGAGTTGAGTTGAGTTGAGCGACACTGAAAATTGATTTTATTCATTTTCTCTCGGTGGTATCGGCACTAATTTTGATATAGGCCGCACATAATCGTTCCTTGGCGTTCGTATCCTTGCCGACCGCACTAAACCATCCGCTCCATGGTAGACTTCTAAGATTCTAGCTACTGGCCACACACCGGGTGGCACGTTGTCTTCTTTCAGCAGTACTAAGTCTCCGACCTGCACATTTCTTTCTGCACGATTCCACTTGTAGCGATTTTGCATC
Organism: Resseliella maxima; assembly: GCA_029041755.1. NCBI lineage: Eukaryota > Metazoa > Arthropoda > Insecta > Diptera > Cecidomyiidae > Resseliella > Resseliella maxima. The sequence continues at coordinate 3,506 of JAQOWM010000513.1, read as the reverse complement.
AGACCGATGTATTCTTTTCTCCAAATGCTCCAGAAATCTTGTTGAATCTTGTCTAGCATCTTCTGTTGTTTGACCCGATTCAATGGTAAAATATTCAGATTTCCGCACAATGGTTGAACAATCCGTTCACCAATCACAGCGTGTGCTGGCGTTAAATAATTCAGCTCGGTTGGGTTGTCCGAAACAGGCACTAACGGTCGTCTGTTCAGCACCGATCCTATTTTTGCGAATAGTGTTTGATACGCTTCGAAAGTCAGCACGTGATTTAGAAGCATTCTCTTTAAGTAGTGCTTGGTCGATTTGACTGCCGCTTCCCACAAACCCCCCTGGTTCGGCGCGCGTGGTGTAATGAATTTCCACTGAACTCCCTTACTGCTCATAAAAATCTGTCCGTGGACATATCTGATACACACTCTATATGTACCATTCGTGTGGTCATGCACACGAATACTGCTCCGTAGCCCGTATCTATGGACTTACATCGGCCCTCAAATCTTTTCACTACGCGTAGTGGGGCAAAATAATCCACACCACAGTGAGCAAAGGGTCGTGTAACCATCGTCCGCTCTCGTGGCAAATTGCCCATGAGTTGTTTGTGATCATGGTGTGCATATCGAATGCATCTCAAGCACCGTTTTACCACGTTGGTTGCTGCTCTTTTTGCACCCACAATCCAATACTTTTGGACCTTACATAGTGCAGCATCAACTGAAGTGTTTCACGATGCGCTTCTTCTAGTAATAATTTTGCTAGTCGTGATTCAGATGGTAAAATAATCGGATGACGCTCGTCATAGCTAACTTCTGTGCTTAACAATCTGCCCTTTACTCTCAATATTCCGTCCGTATCGATGAATGGACAAATATTTACCAATCCGCTCGTTTTCTCAACTTGATCACTTGTCTCGAGATCGTGCAATTCCTTACGATAAAATTGCGATTGTGCATGGCGCACCCAATAACTTATAGCCCTTTCCATCTCCACCTTTGATAGGCCTGTTGAGCTATCTCTTTCATTCGTTTGATCACGATTGAATCTCAAAAGTTTCCGCGCCGCCAACATTACGTATGTTGTGATCCGCACTATCTTTCCGAGAGAGCTGTATCGATCTATCAGTGATACATCTCCCACTGCCAGCTGACTGGCCATTCTTACCACACTTACTGTGACTTTTCTTCTCTGCTCACTTTCTAAAAGCTTACTGTCTGTAGCTGTCAGTACCGGCACAACCATATTACTCTGAAGTGATGGTTCAAATAAGAATTCTGGTCCGCTCCACCATAATTTATTCTTAATTAGCTCATTTGACTTCATTCCTCTGGAGCCAATGTCGGCTGGATTGTGCTATGTGTTCACATAATTCCAGTTATTTTGTGATGTATTGCTCCGAATTTTCCTTACACGCGTTCCCTCGTATATTTTCAAGGTTGATGGACAACTCTTGATCCATGCTAAGACTATGTTTGAGTCCGTATAGCATTTATATGGAACGTAATCCAAATTACATTTCAACTGCACGTTCTTTATCAATCGTGATAATAATTCTGCTGCACATAATTCCAATCTTGGGATAGTTAATGTCTTAATGGGTGCTATTTTTGTTTTTGCTGTTAACAAGTTACACCATATTTGTTTTCCGCTCGAGCATTTCACGTAAACTACTGCACAATATCCGAGCTCTGAAGCGTCGGAAAAACCGATCAGCTCTAATTCTCTGCCTTTGGTGGTTTGAATCCACCTTGGAATAGCAATTCCGTTGATTGCAGACAGCTCTTCATAAAACGATCTCCACTTGTCGTTTAAATTTGTCTCAATTGGCTCATACCTTTGCAGGCTAAATTTCCATAGTTGCTGCAAGAAAGATTTGGCTGTAATTACCAAAGGCGCTAAATATCCACTAGGATCGTAAATTTTTGCCACTGCACTTGAAACCGAACGTTTCGTTACCGGTTTACTACTGCTCCACTGTTCGTCTATTTTAAAGGTGAAAATATCACTGTTCGGCTGCCACATCAATCCTAAAATAGATGTGGCTTCGACACTTAACTGAAGAGGTTCACGATTTTGCGGTAAATCGCTATTGATCAGCTCTAATAATTGCTGGCAATTTGTTTTCCATTTATCTAAACCAAATTGGGCTTCTGCTAGCATTGTTATCAATTGGTGATACAGCTCGATTACTCCTTCTATCGTATCGCTGCCTGACATAAAATCGTCAACATATCGCTCGTTTCTGGTCGCTCGTGCGGCTAATTGATATTTTTCTTGATAAATATCGGCCAAATGCAGCATTGTTTGACATGCGATAAACGGACTGGACTTCATTCCAAACGTCACGGTTGTCAGCACATGTGACACAAATCTGTGAAATCTGTGAATCTGACAGCACAAATCTGTGAAATCTGAATCTCCTGATAATGGTTTCCAACTTCTCTTGTAAGTTTGGACCAGCTAATTGTATGTCATTTACAGATTTTCCGTTCGAACTTGAACAGTTCCTATCCATTACAATGCGAAATTTCGTAGTAACTGGATGATGTGGTATGTAATACCCTTTGGTTTGGCGGCCGTTGCCAGTCTCATTTGACCACTTTCAATGTCTGCCCTCATTGCTGCACAATACTTTTCCCGTAATTCATGGTTCCATTCAAGTCTACGTTCTAATTGATAGAAACGATCCAATGCTATTCTTCTTGAATCCCCGAGCTCAATATCACCCTCTTTCACCGGCAATCTCACGATAAATCTACCATCATCCGCTCTTTTCGTTGTCTTTTTGTAAATTTCTATTGCCAATTGATCATCGTCTGATAGTACTGGCTCTTCACTCAGCTCTTCTTCTGCCCAAAAACGCTGAATTAGCTCATCTAATTTGCATCTATTCTGCTCATTTATAATTGATCTTCCGCACCAAACTGTAGCTGCTAGATTTGGTGTGGCCTTTATTGTGCCAAAAATTGCATAACCAAACCTTGTCAGCTGTGCGCACAGACCCTTTCCACTCCAAATAACCTGACTTAATATAATGTCACTCCATGTTTCGATTCCTAATATCAAGTCAGCGTTTCCAGCCTTGTGGAAAGATGGGTCTGCCTTTTTCAAATGTTCGAATGATGCAATATCAGATGCATTGCATTCATTTTTCTGTGCCGGTGGCAATTTTTTCATAACGATAAATGTTTTGTGCAACGAAAATTCCTGAATTGAATCGAACCATGGTGCTATTCGCGTATTCACCATTCCATAATTAACTATCTGAGTGCCAGTAATTCCCTCCATTTCAACCGAAAACTTTTCTCTTGATAGCATTGCTCTGTTCGCACATTTTTCTGTTATTAGATTTGCTTCCGAACCAGTATCAAATAGTACTCAAACGAAAATAAAAGCTACTGCATTGTTGTATAATTTTAAGCGACCAGTAGCCAACACAGTTAATCTACGGTGCGAAATTAAAAATCCTCTTCTCCGTTTACATTGTTGGACCAATTGCTTGTTGGTGTTCTATT